>CANXYC010057046.1:0-24901 GCA_948193065.1 Aleurites moluccanus
TTTATGAAATTTGTATTAAAATTTATTTATATTGGTTTTCCTTTAAGATTAAAGTTTGGAGGGAAATTAAACTTTTAATAGTTATTGAAAAGAGTTTTGATAATAATTAGGACTAAAATCTATCGGATAAATATAATTAATCATAATAAATCACATGGTAAATATTATATTTACAGTAAAATCTCTATAAATTAATAATGTTGACCAGTAAATTCTATTAATTAAAAAATATATTAATTAATCAATAAATTAATAATTTATTAATTTAAAGAGAATATTTATAATTGTTTAGATTTAACATAGTGTTTATATAAATCACTTCAAACGATCTTTTATATTTTTCATAGTTACAATGATTTTTCATCTAAAATATGTTTAAAAATTAATCATGATAAATGAGATACGTAAAGTATTTTATAAGTATAATAAAGAGTATTTCACATGCACTTAAAAAAAAATTATAATAATGAATTTATGAAGGATTTCACTTGAAAAATAGTCAAAGTACAATATCAAATATACTTAACCGAAATTAGAGATGAGAATGCACTCAACACATCAATAACACTTTATAATTTTTTATTGGAATTCAAGAGTTCAACCTGTAATACCCTAGAATATTGTCATAAGTACATAATAATATAACTAGTTATCAGACCGGAAAACACTGACATAACTAAGGAATTTTAGGAAATTTTTACAGTAATCAATTTATGTTAATTTTTCTCAATAGTATGACTAATGGGAGATTAAGAATAATTATAGTTAATTATATGAAGAAAGTATAGAAAAATATTAAAGATGTTGGAAGATCAACATAATGGCAAAACTATAAATAAGTAAAACTTCAGGGGTATTTTAGAAAATCCACTGTTTATATTCAAGAATGGCTCTGAAGCCAATTTTATGATAAACTACAGATAAAAAAAAGTCATTTCAGTTCTCACTTTGAAACTTGATTCTCAACAGAATTGACAGAATTAATTACAAAAGAAAGTTGGGCTAAAGTCCAATTATTAAAAAGTTTAAGGACTAAAATATAATTTGCTAATTATTTTTACCATAAAAGCATGCCTTAGAAAATTTTTGCTCATTTCTTCCTTTCATCTTGCTTTGGCTGAAACCCATGTACTCCATTTCCCACCATATTCAAGCTAATTTCTTAAGGAAAACCTAAATAAAACTAAAAACCAACATTTGTTCTTCCATTTCCCATCAAGATTTCACTTAGAAATTTAAAACAAATCAAGATTCAACTTGAAGAGGGATTCGGGTCATACATCATTCAAAGGTAATAAGTTATTTTCTTTGATTAAATATATGATTTAGGTGTGTTAAATATTGAATTAGATGGGTTTAGTGCTTAATTGCATCAATCGATACATTTGGTAGAAAATCCCCAAATTTGAAATCCTAAATTGAAGTTGTTTGATGTTAAACCTTAAATTGATAATGTTTAATGTTTAATTAGCTTAGATTATATTAATTGGAGGCTAATAGAAAATTATTTTGTGATTGGTTTGGTGTAGAAAATAAAGCTTTGGAAGATTGTCATTTTTGCCTCCTTTGATAGTTTTGGTAGAAAATCAAGCTATTAATGTGATTTGAAGTATTAGGTGAGTTTAATATATATCATTTAACATGTCTAATGCATTGGATTATTGATTGAAAGTTGCCCCTAAAATCCTATTGTTGGCCGAATTGAATTTACTATTCATCACCTTGAATTTTACTTGTTTTTCTTTTGGTTTCCTAAGCCATTTTGATTCATTGATTGATATTTATTGTTGGATAATTATTGCCTATTGTGTAGCTTTAATTGTGAGCTTGTTGTTGACTATATGGGCAATGTCAATATTACACCATAACCTAGTCAAATTGTTCATTTAATTTTGCACACCAAGTATTTATTAAAATGCCTAGTTCATTTACTATAGGCCTACCATTTATTTCATCCATAGGCCTACCACTAGAATGCCATTGTCGTCAGTGACATTAGCTAGCCAATTGTGCCAACCATTTGACCTTGGATGACCAACTTGTGTTCCAACCCATTATTAATTGCAATACCTATTGTCATTGTTTATGTATCTTCCATTGCTTATACATTGTTTTATTACAACATTAATTGATTTATTGGAAAGCTATTGTTTATTGATAAGCTTATTGCTTCCTATTGTTCCCTATTGACTTGTTCCATACTTATATTAGATATAATGTGATTTGGCAGAGCTTCCTCACCAACGGGGTAGCGAGTAAATACTGTCGGCAATGTGCACATTGACTTTTCATGATACCAGCCCTAGCTGAGAAGGGTTAACTGTCCTAGCCATAAGACCTAATCAATTTTATATACATTGATATGAGATTGATATATGATATACGTGTTCATGACCCAATATCTGTCTTATCTACATGATATGAGACTTGGTAAAGATAATTACTTTGAGGTAAGTATAAATAATGCATATGCATATAGCTCTTTATAAGATACATTGTTAAATCTCCATATATGTTCTCCATGATATGAAATATATGTTTAATAGTTTATTCAATAAATTCTTTCTTGCTTAATATGAGTAGCCACTTATATGTTGGAAAATGACTTGGTTATTTCTCTTTAGACCAAGTTCATAATAAAACTTATTTGTGTAAATGAATTATATATATATATATATATATATATATATATATGTTATATGTTTGATGGTCTTGTGACCAATATGTTCTTTGAGATTTCCAAGCTTTATAAACCAATGAATATGTATAAAACGTTTTTTTTTTTATGAGAGTAAATTTATTGGTCCAATGTGCACAATGAAAACTCAACAGATAGGGATTTTATTAGTGCTCCACCTAGAGGGGAAATGAGCTCTAGGCATATGCTCAACCAAGCATATGTATCACGATAAGATAGCAAGGCTATTGATACATTTTCATGATATTAGTTTTATTACATGATATGATTTGATAGTACTATTTTGTTGTAAGCACTCGTGTTTTTGAAGTACAAGTTTATAGATTCTTCTTCTTATAATTATTTCATGCCCAAGTATGAGTACATATACATGTATAAGTATATTTATGACCATGATATCCAAGTCTTTGGCTTAACCTAAAGCATTTCATGTTTTAATCTTACTGAGTTGAAGACTTACTGCTCTTTTGTGGATTTCAAGTGATAGTGTAGCTCGAGAGAGAGCTAATCTAGAAGATATATGTCATACCCCAACTTCAGTGGTGTGATAGTCCTAGGGCAAGGGTAGGCTTAAGGCTACCATAAACCCGTAGAACACTCATATCCTAGATCTCATACACAATATATATCCACATCATACATAGTTATCATCATAAATACTCGTTTTTGTAAATCATGTAATCGTCATTCATGCATTTTATTACATCATCATATGATTTCCTCTTGTTCCTTACCGATCAAAAGATACATCCCACATCAATAAGGAATAAAGGTAACTCACAATATATCAATTCAGACATCAAAATAAAATCATTGTCAATATCTAACTACGGAGTTCTAGAGTATACTCCTCATACATATAAATACCATAATACAAAATAATATATATCAAAAGAATTACATAGAGTCTTCTTGGAGGAATAAATCAAGAAACTCTGTCTTCTATGTTAGCTCCTTCTAGAGCTACACTATTACTTGAAATTCACAGAAGAGGAGTGAGCCTTCAACTCAATAAGATATAAACTACACTAATGCTTACAAGTATCATAAAGATATGGAGGATAAGTATGAATTTGAACATATATTCAATATACTTTTGGAATATCATAAGGAAAGAGATTATTAGAATCATGGTACAAAGAATCATAACATGAACGATCATGGTTTCTTTAACATGTGAATGCCTACAAAGAATGGCACTACAAATCATACCATGAAATAAAACTCATAATAGATCATAACATAGCATATTGGTGCACCTTGTCACCTCAATGTCTCCATGTGCTTGCGCAGGGTATATGCCTAGTGTTTTTGGTCCCTAACTAAGAGGGACACTGACAAAAACCCTGTCAGTTAGGTTCTCGATGTGCACATTAGACCAATGAACTAACTCTCATTGGGAGGAGCGTTCTATTTATATGTGGGTCATGGAATATATAACTTGGACTTATTATCAATAAACATAGTGGTCACAAGACCATCATCGCATATTTACATTTAGTTATTCCATCACACAAATAGGTATATAATGATCTTGGTCCAAAAAAACAACAACCAAGTCATTCATGCAATTGGTTTATTTAGAAGGGTCTCAACAATTCATAGTTTATAAATTTCGAATTTATAGGTTTAGGTTCATCAACAATGAATTCAAGAAAGATTTCATGAAGTAAGAAAAAAGTAGCATGCACAATTAATGGATAGCAGTATACATTAACATAGTTCATACTTATCTTAAAGCAATTTATCCTTATATTTTCCTCAATTACTTGTACATTCAATAATCTTCTCTATATTTCTTGAATTCTCATCTCCTATGTTAAATCCCCGAATACTCATAATTAGGGTTCATACCTAAAAATATTCATACATAGTAAATTCTTATGATTTTAATCATCTTTTAGAATCCTAATATGTTTTCTAACATCAATTTAATCACTTATTAAAGAAATATGGAAGATTGGGAAGAATAGCTACTATTCACCCAAAATCTTAAATCCATATATATCTTGCTTATAATCCATAATAAATGCCAATTGATACTCTTAAACATCTATTCATAACTCATAATCATATATTCTAATTATGTATTAGCTTATCTTAAACTTATAAGTGAGTTTGGAATAATTACCTTAAGCCCTAGAATGGAGATTCTTGGGAAATATGAAATCTTGATGTTCTTAAAGGTTTAATTATTGATTCTTATTTTAATGGAGATAAAATAAGTGTTTGAGAAGAGAATTTAATGAATTTATGGGTGGTTGAAGTGTATTTATGAAGAAAGAGAGGCAGAAGAATGAAATAGGTGAGCTAAAAATGAAAGAGACGGGTTCAAGCTTATATAGACTCGAGGCTTCACGCCCGTGAATAGAGCATTCAAGGCCGTGAAAGTCAATTACTTAGGAAAATGAAAAATCACACAGAAAGTATTCTCACGGTGGTGAAGTTCTTTCACTCCCGTGAAAAGGTCTTTCACTCCCGTGAAAACTTTCATCAAGGTGATGAACTATCTTCAAGGTGGTGAATCATTTTCAATAGGGTGAATCATTTTCAAGGTGATGAAGAATTCTTATATTTTCTCCATTCTAACTTGTCCAAACTCAATCAACATATACATACACATGTTTAACACCTCAAAATCATTCATAACTCATCATATCTCAACATATAATCATTCTAGGAGTAATCTATACTCAACATAATATTCAAAATCATCTACCATGTATACATAACATACATATGCTAATATTCATTAAAAAAATATAAACAAACACATATCTACTTTAATGCTCCAAGTACTGGCTATTACATTCTCCCCACCTTAAAAAAATTTGTTCTCGAATTTTAAGACTTACCTTGCTCTTAGAATAGATAAAGGTACTTGTCATGCATGCTCTGTTCGCTTTTCTAAGTGCATTCTTCTATTGCTTGATTCCTCCATAGGACCTTAACCATTGCTATATCCTTGTTTCGTAGTCTCTTAATCATTCGGTCCATAATGGTGACTGGAATCTCTTCATACATCAAGTCTTGCTGAAGGTCCATTGCCAAAACTTGAAGTACATGAGAAGGATCAACAACGTATTTCCAAAGCATCGATACGTGGAATATCGAATGCACACTATCCATGTTAGGTGGCAAAGCTAGCTTGTATGAAACCTCTCCAATCTTGCTCAGAATCTCAAAGGGTCCGATAAATAGTAGAGATAGCTTGCCTCTCTTGCCAAACCGTAGAACTCCTTTCATTGGTGAGATCTTTAAGAACACTAGATCTTCAATGAAAAATTGAAGGTCTTTTTTTTTTATCAGCATAACTCTTTTGATGACTGAAAGTTGTCTTTAATCTCTCGAATTAGTTCGGATCAGTGGAATCTTTTCTGATGTATATCTTATCAATTTGGGCCCTTCGATATACTTTTCCCTAACCTCATCCTAACACAAGGGAGATCTATATTTCCTTCCATACAAAACTTCATAAGGAGACATCTAGATCGTTGAATGGTAGCTATTGTTGTAAGCAAATTCTATCAACGACAAGTGAGTATCCCAATTTCCTCCAAAGTCTATAATACACATCCTCAACATGTCCTCTAGAGTTTGGATGGTCCTCTCTGATTGCCCATCCATCTGCGGATGAAATGCTGTACTGAAATCAAGTTGTGTACCCAAGCACTCTTGTAATTTCTGCCAAAATCTCGAGGTGAACTGAGTATCTCTATCTGAGATTATCAAAACTGAAACTCCATGAAGCCTGAAAATCTTATCAACATATATCTGTGCATAATAAGAAGTCGTATAAGTCGCCTTGATTGGCAAGAAGTGAGCTGACTTGGTCAATCTATCAATAATAACCCAGATCGAATCATGGCCTCTTGAAGTCCTTGGTAGACCAACGACAAAATCCATAGTCACTCTCTCCCATTTTCATTTTGGCAATGGTAACTGTTGAAGCAGTCACGAAGGCTTATGATGCTCAAACTTAACTTGCTGACAAGTTAGATATTTAGCTACATATTCTACGACATCTCTTTTTATCCCACTCCACCAATAAGAACTCTTGATGTTGTGGTACATCTTTGTTGCACCTGGATGCACACTGTAGCTAGAATGATGAGCTTTTTTAAGAATTACATCTCTTAATCCATCCACAACTGGAACACATAATCTATTGCCCAATCTTAGTACACCATTAACCATGACAAAGCCTGGAGCTCTCTCTGTTCCCACATCATTCTTTAGCTTCACCAACTGAGGATCCTTATCTTATGCTTCTCTTATCTTATCAATAAGTATTGGTTTAACTTGAAAATAAGCCAAAAGTGCACCTACATCTGACAGATCTAATCTAATTCCCATATCACGCAAACTTTGCACCTCTCTCACTAGAGACCTCTTATTAACTTGGATATGGGCTAAACTTCCTAAAGATTTTCTACTCAAAGCATTCGCCACCACATTAGCCCTTCATGGATGGTACAAAATTTCACAATCGTAATCTTTTAATAATTCCATCCATCTCCTCTGCCGAAGATTGAGATCCTTCTGCTGGAAGATATACTTTAAACTCTTATGATATGTGAAGGTTTCACACTTCTCTCTATACAGGTAGTGTCTCCATATCTTCAACGCGAATATAACTGAAGCCATCTTAAGATCATGCATAGGGTAATTCATCTCATGCTTCCTCAACTGTCTAGAAGCATAGGCTATCACTCTACCATGCTGCATAAGTATACATCCAAGTCCCACTCTCGATGCATCACAATACACTGCATATTCTCCTTTTTCCTGACTGCAAAGCCAAAATAGGTGTCGTGGTAAGACAAGTCTTCAACTTGTGGAAACTCCCTTCGCAAGTATCCGTCCATTGAAATTTCACTTGCTTCTGAGTAAGCTTGGTCAAAGGTACTGCAATTTTGGAAAAATCTTGTACAAACCTCCTATAATACCCTGTTAAACTCAAGAAACTTCTAACTTCGAAAACATTTGTAGGTCTAATTCAATTAAGGATCGCATCCACTTAGGCTTCAATCAAAACATAGGGTTCCAAAAAAAAATTTTATAATTTCAAATGATGTTATTTTTATGCATTATTATACATTTATAACTCACTTAGTTATTGGTTTAGCCCAAAATACAATCTTTACTTCCTTTATCACATTAAGCACATATGGTCCTTCACATCGTTCAAGATCCACATCCATATCATTATTCCACCTTTTTTTTTCTTGAAAATGCACATCAATTAAACACAATTTAAAACTCATTATTCATGGAATTACAACAAGCCTAACTTGAATTAAATTAATTCCCTTCAAACTCTAAGTCTAGGGTTTTATCTTAGAAATTTAGTTGATTGATATATTATGTCAGCCCTGTTTATAGTATTTATATGTTAAGCTAAAAATACCCAATTACTTTAATTTTTTTTCACTTAAACTAGACATATGAACTTTAATATATCCAAAATTCATATCAATCTGAGTACTACACAATTGTTGGTGAATTTCTAAAATTAGCCCTACAACTTTATAATTTGTCATCTGGGCATACCCTACTTTAATGACCATAATTCAAAACGTGCATACCCAATTTAAAAACTGATTTACAATCATCTAGTCACGCATAAATGAATATGTTTCATATTTTATACTTTGTCTAATTCAGTCTCTAAATTCCTCAAATTAAATCATCAATTTTGAATTTCCAACAAGTCTTACAATCTGAACCAGTCTTACTTAGGGATTTATATCTCTTTACACACATCAAATTTTGCAATACCATTTTAGAGATACATACATATATCTATAACTTTCATGTTTTACTCTTTTCCAAATTCTTTCCTTAAGACCATCAAAATTGAGCTACAACTTTCTATTTGTTCATAAGCTCTTAAAACCCTAATTTAGCTTAGGTTTTTCCTCAACTTTGAAATCCTAATTCCAAACTTCTCTAATTAGCTTAAATCATTAATTCAACTCATTAAAATTTACTTACAAACCAATATAATGAAATTAAAATCAATAAATTAAATTAAACTCTTCAAACCCTTAATTTAGATTTACACAACTTCAAAACTCTACATTAACTTCCATATATCATCACTTACACGACTCAAATAATCTAATTAATCAATTATTCTAACTATAAAATCCATCAAATTGAATTAAAGACTAAATTTATGAATTTACCTTATCTTGGATTCTTGAATCCCTTCTTCACTTTGCTTCAAATTCCTTAATTAGTAACTCAATCAACATTTTCATAACAATTTCTTCCTACACACCTATCCTTAACTAGCTTGGAAGATTGATTTTTATGGAGAAGATTAAAAAAATATTTAGGAGAAAGAGTCCATGAATGGTTTGGCCTATCATAAAAGAAAAAGCCTAATAATTACTTTGCTTCCTCTAAATAGAATTTTCTAGACTTAGACACTTGTTTACAAAGTATGAAATAAAAGAATCCAAAGAAGAAAAATCAACTAACTCTTTCTTTTGTAACTCCAAGTGGCAGGCCATTTTAGAGGAAAAAAATAGAATTCTCTAGGTTGTGTAATGTTTTAAAAAAAATAAAAGACAAGGATGGGTCCTACAATTTTAGAAAATTATAATTTGACCCATAAATTTTTATTAATTTAAAAATATAACCCTTAAACTTTTCTAATCTTTGCAATTAAGTCCTCTCTTCCATTTCAATTATATCATAACTAACTTCTTTATGTATTAACTTATCCATTTTAACTCTATTATTCATTCACTTCATCAATTCAACACTCTCTCCAAGTTTATTGAACATAAATCTTTTTAGTTACTAAAATCGATTTTTCCTTCAATCAATTATATTCCTCAACTTAATTAATTTTCATCTTTAATTCCAATCACATTTGATACTCTATTCTCACTCCAATTTATTTTTAATTGATCCATAATTTATCTAAGTTAAGTTATTTAAAAGAAATTTTGAGCAAAAGAACTATCAAAAATAATTTAAAAATCAGAAACCGAGAAGTGCTTTAAATTGGGGTCTACTAAACACCTTTCTCATCTCTACTATCCATTCACCTCTTTAACTTCATATTGATCCCCAAATTATTTTTCTAGATGATTTAAGAACCTAAACTAAGGTATCCCAATTAGTTTTAGCAAAAAAGCTCTTAGGAATATTTAAAAAAAAATGATTACCGATTAATACTACTTCTTATTATTTTTAGGGTTACTTTGGAAAAAAAATTTCCTTGAATATACTCTTTATACTTTCTAAAATCAATTTAACCTAATTGACTCATCCATTGATTTAATTTCCATTGTTATGGTTCATTTAAATCTATATGTTTTTCTAGAATATTACAGAAAAAAGGTATTTGGGCATTGGACTCCGTAAAGTCAATATTTCAAAGTGAATAGGACAATCTCTTAGTTAGATGATTGAGAGATTGCTCTTTGAGCGAGGCCCCCTAATTTAGAGTACCAAGAAGATAGTTGCTCACAATGGAGGAGGCTACTTTTTAGTAATAGTTGCTCACAACTCGAGGATTCTTCCCAAAATCTTTCAAAGGCTTTAGAAATCTTTTAAAGGCTTTAGAAATCTTTCAAAGTCCTCCCCTAGAAGCCCTCTAAAGTAAGAGATAGTTGGGTATTCATAGTGAGATGAAGTTGCATGAGTGCGGGTACTCGAAGAGGCAAGGTCTCCTCATTTTATGATTAGACAGGATAATGATGCTCATGTTTTAAAGATCGTGGAGTTTTGTGCTGAATTGATAGAATCTCATTTCTTGGAGGTGACAGAAATTGCATATCAGGCAAACTTGTAAAAAGTTTTTGATAAATACTTCCCTTTTGAACTAACCCGGATGATCCGTTAGTGAGGCAAGGTATTTGTACTTGGATAATAGAGAAGACGATATTCAATGTGGCTTGTCTTATGAGGTATTGGATTCGGATGGTGGCATTGGCTTGAGTTTTAGACATCTAGATGTAATGAGACTTGCTTCTTGAAGCAGTTGGGCCCATTGGGCTTGAATGATATACTCCATTTGTGAGGAGTTAATTTTTTTTAGTCCTTAGTATTCTTTCCTTAGTATTCTTTATCGTTGTAAAAAAAAATAATAATAATAAATTAAAATGAATTAAACATATATTTTTTAGAAGAAAATAAGAAGGTTACTTGATAGCATGCAACCTTATTAAATCTATCATGATTGTGATCTTGGCCAATATTATTAACATTCCATGTTAATTACTTGTGTCAATTCCTATATTATCATTCCTGTTATTTGATTCCAATAAACCAAACGAGACTTTGGATATAAATTATTAATTTTAAAATTCAAACTAACGCTCCCTTAAAAATATAATTTTAAAATGAAAATTAAATTATTAATTGAAATAAATTTTATTACATTTCAATGTATTATAAAAAATTATAATTATTTTTTAAAAAACATTGCTTTATCGCTTTAATATTGCAAGATATATCTAAATAGATAATGTATATGTTAGATTATAACATAATGAACTTCCTAATTGTTAAAAAAAATTCCAAATTGGTTAAGGGGTGAAAAAGAAGGCCTGAAGCCCAGGAAAGTCCAGTCAACTAGGCTTTAAAAGCCTATTAAGTTTGGGTTTCAAAGTCAGTTTTTTCATGTATTGTTATGTAGAAAAGCCTAGTTGACTTTCAAATGGATAATTTGGATTTAAAAAAGAAAAAATTGGGGCTATAATAGTTGTTAATTAAAAAAGAGCTAAGCTATGATTTTGATTAAATTACCTATTTTTTGACTTTCAAATGGATAATTTTAGGTAATTTATAAAATGATTTTACTTACTTACGAAGAATACATGAAACAAAAAATAATATTAGTATTTTTTCACAAAAAAAAAAATTATATTAATTAAAATATCTTATTTATATAAGATAAATTTCTATATCAGTATAAATAAAAATTTTCTTTTTTAAAGAATATCCTAAGAGTATTAGTTAAAAAATAATTATTTGAAATAAAATATAATTATAAAATGATTATCGATATAATTAAATTAATATAAAAATAAGTTGAATAAAAAAGAAATTAAAATTTTAATAGAATTATATTTTATTATAATTATTATCATTTTAAATGATAAGTCAAAATTTTTACTTTTTATTAATTTATTTTATCAATGCCATAAAGGTATTTATTAGAAAAATCGTTTGTAAAATTATTATTTTTTAAATTCAACAATAAAACATTAAAATTTTCTAAGAAGAAATAAATTTTGAAACACATTGAATAAAATATATTATGGAGAGAGGAAAATTATTCTTAAATGTATAATTTAGGTGTTAAAAACAAAAATTATTATTTTTATATTGAGGGAAATATATTTTTATTATTAAAATTTGAATATTAACTAGTAACTAAAAAATCAAATTTTATAAGACAAGGAGAGACTTAGGTCCAATTATTTTTTATGGGCCACGTTGGTAAAAATAAAATAAAAAATAAAAAACATAAAAATGGCCTTGCTAGAGTTTAATTTTGAGCCTGCTTCTGTAGTAGTGGTGGATTTAAGCTAGTGCCATTTCCTACTATTATTTTTAGGGATTTAAAAAAAAAAAAAATTCATTTTTACTGTTATAAAAATATTTCAATATATTTAAAATTATTTTTTAAAAATACGATATATATTAAACATATATAAAAAATATATTAAATATATACTAAATATTTACTAAATATATCAAACATATATCAAAATATATACAAAAAATAATAATAAAAAAAACCGAAAAAATGAAAAAAAAATCATATATTTATGTAATTTTTGCTTATTTTTATTATATATTATTAAATTTTATACCAAAAATTTAAATGAATTTTCAACGTTTGATTTTTATATAAATTTTAATAATTAATATAAATTTTAAAATGTTATATATTTAAAATATAAAAATAATTTCAAAGTAAAATAAGATGTACAAATTAAATACATTACAATATCAAATTTTGGTAGAATTAATATTTTTAACTATTCAGATATTAATGATAATTAATAATTAATTGAAAAAAATAATACCTTTTAAAAGATTTAAATATAAAATTTATATGACTTATAATTATTTTAAGATTTCAACTGATAAAAATAAAATATTTTTAATACCTTTAATAAGCCATTAACATATAAAATCAAAGAAAATTAAACTAAAACTTAATAAAAAAAAGAAATTGAAAAGAATTAATTTATAAAAATAAATAAAAAATATTAAACTAAAATTAAAAAAAAAATTATGAAAACATATCATAAAATTTATATAAAACATATATGTGATCTTATAAATGAATATAAAAACTTGATATTATCAAATGAATATAAATATAATAGAGATAGTAATTTCATGGAAATATATTTAAAATGAAATTATTTATCATAATTAATATTGAAATATAAATTAAAATATGATTAGAATTATAATTTTTTTTATTAGGATTTTTCTTAATATGTTAATAAATCATATTTTTAACACGTAAATTCAAAAATTTTTATCTCGTATTATTAAGAGATTATATATATAGTTGGAAATAATTTAAAATGATTTTTTTTTCTGAATTATTTTGGTTTTTCTTTTTTCCAGAGAATATTTGGGAAATCACATTGTCTTGCACATGCAATTCCCCTACTTACAAAATCATCAATTGAAGTCATTAATTTTTGATGTAACTGAGCTTGCACCAGCTAACCTTTTGTTGTTTTGATGTTGGATTTAACTTCAACAACCAAACCCAAATTATAATTTTATTTATTATTTTAAATTAAATATAAAGCATTTTGATTTTAAATAACTAAAAATAAAATAAGACACATCGCCCAAAATTAATAGACAACACCACTACAATTGGGTGTTTTGAGTAATTCAATACATAAAAAAAAAATTATTTACTTTGATTTATTCGATGAATTTAAATAATAATAAATGTAAAAATCAATGGTCCAAGTGACCAAAAAATACAAAATAAAAGAGGAAAAAATTATAATAAATATATAAATAGAGGACATATGATAAGTTTGCAAACCGAGGTAGAGCTATAAAAGAGACAAATAATCGCACACATAACACAATCAATTGAAAACCTATAAATCTATGATTTTATACTATTCAAAAAGGTATTTGTTTTTCCTAAACATACAACATCATTTACTATTTCCTAGGTTTTATAATTGCTGATGCTTGTACTTTATACTTTTAAGAGAGAGCCTAACCTCACATTACGCAAATATATTTTACATATATATGCCTCAATGATAAAAAAAAAAAAAAAAAAAGTTAATTATAAAAAAAAAAAAAAAATTTCGTGAAATTATAATTTTTATATAAATTTTTAATTTTAATAATTCGATATATATATTTTTAATTTTTAACAAATTTAATATAAATTGAAAATCTAATAAAATGTTCGATGTCAGAATTGACGTGATTTTTTTTTTTTTTTTTTACTGTATCAGCATTTGACTGAAAAATTATAAATCAAACTAATTAAACAATCAAATTTGAATCGATTGGTTCGATTTAATTTTTTCAAAGTTTGGTTTATAAATATAAATTATATATATTTTATCGGTTTGGTTTATTTAATTTTCTTTTGAAAAAAATAAAACTGAATAAAAAAATTTAAAATTCAAAAAAATAAATTCAACCGAACTAAAATTTAAAAAAATCTAATAGAATCAGTCGATTTATATTCGATTTGATTCAATTTGATTCTATTGATTGAATTTATAATTTTCTAGATAGATGCCGACGTCACAAAAATAATAATAAAAAATATCAGATCAATTTTGTCACTAAACATTTAGCTAGGTTTCGATTTCAAAACACCCAATTATTTGATAAAATTTCAAAACATCCAATATGTTGCTGAATTTATTAAAAATTAAAAATATTTATATCGAATTGTCAAAATTAAATGTTCGTGTGAAAATTATAATTTCATAAAAAAATTAATATTTTTTTATTAATAAAAAAATCAAATTTTTTAAAATAAATTATTTTATCCCAATTATAGAACTTAATTATATAATTATATTGAAAGAAAATTTCCAATAATATTACTATATGATTATCTATATTAATTAAAGTGTAAAAATTCCCCAACTGCATCCTCTCTTTTTCTCTCGAAGTTTTTTCTTTTTTTCTTTATTTTGCTCTACCACCAACTAAAAAAAAAGCTAGTGGTAGCCGCATTATTTCACTTTTTTATAATTTTTATTTATTTTAATAAATAAAAATGTACTCTTTGTAAATTTGTTAGTGTTATTTTTTTATTCTCTTTTATAAGAGTTATTTGTTTTTCCTTCATGAAAATATTTATTTTTTAATTTTAAAATTATTATTATTCTTATATAGGATTGATGTTGAAGATTTTAATAAGAATGATGGATAAAATATTTATAATTGTGCGATTAAATTTATTTAAAAATATAGAAATTGAATTATGATATTATATAGTTATTGAATAAAATATACTTACCACTAATTGTTGTGTTAACATGGTAATCTTTATGAGGATTATCATATTTTAAATGGGATTCAAGAACATATTAATGCAAGGCAACAAGAATTGGATTTTTTTGGTTTTTGTATTTTTTTCATTTTTGTTTTATAAATTATTTTTAATAGGAAATTCAATTTTTAAGCGTTATTTAAGAAGTAATTCTAATTGATTAGGAAAATTATGTAATTTGATGGTTACTTGTCTTTTTGGAAAAAAGTTATAATTTTTGGCTTCTAGGTTTTTTTAATGTAATTTTTATATATTTTATGTAAGCTTTAAGTTTTGGAATAGTAATTTAATAAAATTTATCTTTCTCCTTAAAAGCTAGTTGATTTCAAAATTTAATATTTTTTTAAATTAACGAATTTTAATACCTAATTGTTTAATATTCACTTGCGAATCAATAAATTTTTAAAAAATTTTCGCTATATTACATAGTTTATAATTTTAAAAATTTTATATTTTATTTACTGTTGACCATATAATTTATTTTCATGAGTAAAAAAAATTATCTCTTCCATCTAAAATAATTATATAATTGTATTCATTTAGTCAAAATCATACCTATTATTATTATTATATTTTTTTTTTTACAATTGAAAAGGATTAGAGGAGAATTATGATAAGTTCAAGTTGAATGATGAAATGCTAGAAAAGATAATAGGTGTAATAGGCTATTTTTAATTTTATATAATAGGTGTAATTGTATTAAATTTCAAAATTATGATAAAATAATATATTTTAAAAATTTTAGATATAATTATAATGTTTTTAAAAGATTTGTGTTTCTTTTTTTTTTTATCATTAAGGCTATATATATATATATATATATATATTAGTGTTATATCATATAATATTATAGAGATTCATATATATTTAGACCATTGAGATGATTGATTTTTCAAAATTATATCCATATAGCAGTCACATGCCAAATTTAAGTTTCCTTTTCTCTCTCTTGGGAAGGTCGGTAGGTATAATGAAATATATATTTTTTTTGTCAACTTTATTATGTATAATAATTTTTTTAATATTTAATTAATAAGAAAATTTAATTTGTTCAATCAAGTTATTTTTATACAATTCAGTTTTATTTTTATACAATTAATAAAGTTTATTTTCTGTAAAAAAAAGTAATTAATGAATTATATTTTTAAATAGAGTGAAAAAAAAACATAAAGTTCAGGAAAGAGGGTAAACTGTGATGCTATTTTGCATTTGCTTATTTATATTTGCACTCTATATTTGTTGTTTCAAGTACAAATAACACTTTTCTTAAAAAAAAAAAAAATAATACAGATAATATATAGTTTTTTTTTTATAAAAAAATATTATATTTTTTATATTATTATATAAAGAATATTACTATTTCTCGAGTAAACATTCAATCGAATGCTTTAATTATTATTATTATTATTTTCTATATATTAAAATTCCTTCTTGAATTTGGAAAATTACATTAATCTTACGAGATATTATGTTAGGTTTGTTGGCTTGTTTATATGTGGCTCCTCTTTTGAAATTATTCAAGATAATTCAAAATACACAGAATAACAATGAAGATTAGAATTTAGAAGTTATTAAATTGCTCCATTTTGTATTATTTAAATTAATTAGAATTTTAGTAGCATTAAAATAAACCTCTTTTTTTTTTTTTTAAATTGCCCGATATCGAGTTCTAACCAAGTGGTACCCACAAGGAGTAAAACTTTCTTAGCGTCTATTTTCTTCATTCAACATAAATAATAATATTACTTATAATTCTTATTTTAGAGGAACAAATTTCTTATTCCATAAACCATTTAATATAAATAATATTACCACTCATAATCCTTTATTCCATTTCTCTCAATTTTAATTTATTTTCTCTCTTTATTGCCTATTTATCCTTTTCTTTTTCCTTAAAAAAAACTCAAAATTTTCTTCACATTTTCTTCAATCCTAAGAAAATTGTGAGAGATTAATATTTTAATGTTTTGATAGAAATTGCAAACAAATAAATATTGATAGGATTTCTCGGGCATCATCTGATATTGGAGGTGAGGCTTTTCTTTTTATTTTCTAGAACACTTTATAGATTTCATCTTTCAACATAAGTTCGTAATGCATTAAAGAGCTAAATTTTTTGTTTAACAAAGAGTCTCCATTACTTAAGTCAATAACTTGTCCATCTTTAGAGTTAATCGTATGATAATTGAGATCTACTTATAAACTTGAGATTGTAGTTTTTAAGATCATGTTATGGCATACGAGAGAGCCTTGTGCAATTGTGCCTATTGACCATTTTCAATTTTCTAAAGGTGTCTGGAACCATGTTTCACTCGTGTGGGTATGCTAGAAGGAGGTGTTCTAGTGACATTCCCTTAGAATGAGTGAGCTACGAGGTCACTTGTTGGTGAGACGAGATAGTGGCCTAACGAAATGGGTTTTAGCGAGCTATCTGTTGCCTATAGGGCAGTACCCTCCTATATGGATACCGATGATATATATATATATATATATATATATATATATATATATATATATATATATATATTATTGGTATCCATATAATATGTTTTGCCCAACAAGTGATATCAAAGTCTGATTCGAAAATGGAGGTAAAATAAGTAAGATGATCATATTAAATAGCTCAAATTTCAACATATGAAGAAACAAAATGAAAAATCTTATATTTATGAAAAAAATATATTTACTGGTGTTTACCACAACAAAGCTCGAGGATAAATCAGAAGAGGATTGGGCATTTGAGCATGAGCAAGTATATGGTTTTATTTGATAATTTGTCGAAGATAATGTTTAAAATCATATCTACAATGAGACTCATGCAAAGACATTGTGGAAGAAGCTCAAAGAGTAATGTGCTTAAAAAACTGTAATAATAAATTATTTTATCTGACAAAATTGGTTTAGATAAAATATCGAGAAGGTACCTTTGTGGAAGATCACTGATCTCCCTGCCAGAGTCTTGAGAGACTTTGAAGATTTCAATTACCAATTCAGAAATTAACGATATTGTAAATATGGAATCTGTAAAAAACGGTATTCTAAATGAAGAAATGAGACAGAGATCATAGAGTTCAATCTCTGTAACACAATCAGAAGTTCTTGTCGCAGGTTTTAGGGGGAGAAGCAAATCTAGAAGTCCAAATTTTAGAGATAAAAGTAGAGGAAAATCAAATAGCTACGCAAATGTTGAGTGTCATCACTGCAAGAAGAAGGATCATATAAAAAGGTTTTGATAGAAGTTCAAATCAGAAAAGAACAAAGGCAAAGAAGTCAAGAAAGATGACAGTATTGATGATGAATAAGCATTTATGACTGCCAATATTGACAGCGATGTGAATATTGCATCTTGTGAATCCAACTGGGTAGGTGATAGTGGTGCTATTATTCATGCCACATCTCACAAAGAACTCTTCTCATCATGTGTACCAGGAGACTTTGGTGTAGCTAAAATAGGAGATAACAGTGTAGCCAAAATCATTGGAAAATATGACATTTACTTGGTGACAGAAAATGCCATAAGACTATACTTGAAAGATGTCAAACATGTTCTTGATTTTTGCCTAAACTTGATCTCTGTTGGCATACTTGATGATGAAGATTACTGTAGCGCTTTTAAAGATGGCCAATGGAAACTTACTAAAGGCACATTGGTAATTGCCAAAGGTAAAAAGTGCTCAAAGTTGTACATGATGCAAGCAAAGCTCTCCAATGATGTTGTGAATGCAGTGGAGAAAGATGGCACAAATGAATTGTGGCATAGAAGACTCGGTTATATAAGCAAGAAGGTAATGACTCAGTTGGTGAAAAGAAATGTATTATCCTAAATTGACCAGGTGCATTTACAAAAGTGTGTTGATTGTCTAGTAGGAAAGCAAAAAAGAGTTGCTTTCAAGAGTTCTTCTCCTTCCATAATGAAGAATGTATTGGATATGGTGCATTTATATCTATGTGGACCAATGACAAAGTCACTAGGTAGTGCTCAATACTTTGTGACTTTCATTGATGACCATTCCATGAAGATGTGGGTATAAATCTTAAAGTCCAAAGATCAAGTGCTAAACACGTTCAAGCACTTCCATGCCTTAGTTGAAAGACAGACTGGGAAGAAACTGAAATACATTCGAACATACAATGGTGGAAATTACATTGGACCATTCGATGTCTATTGCAAGGAGCATGGTATTCGACATCAGACAACTCCTCCGAAGACACCACAATTGAATGGCTTGGTTAAGAGGATGAATAGGACTTTGATGGAGAGAGTTAGATGTTTACTCTCACATGCAAAGTTGCCTAAGACATTTTGGGGTGAGGCTTTATATACTGCAGTACATGTATTGAATTGCTCACCTTACATTCCTTTACAGTCGAATGTTCTAGATAAAGTATGGTATGGAAAGGATGTCTATGATGATCATCTAAAGGTTTTGGCTGCAAAGTTTTTGTTCATATACCTAAGCATGAGAGATCCAAGCTTAATATCAAGACTTGTCATTGTATATTCATTGATTATGGTGAAGATAAGTTTGGATATCGATTTTATGTGAAGAAAAAACTTACTGAATGATCCATTGGCGCGGCTGATGCAGAAACACATAAATTGCAAAATTTTCCTCGAGGATCAACTAAATTTGTACTAAAATCACTATGTAATGACCGAAAATAATAATGGTAAATCATTTACCTCTTGTACTATAGTACAAGCCAGTTCGACTTTTGGATTTAGCACCCTAAATATGATGCCTCTAGTCCATCTACTGAGTTTCACATGACCAAACTTGCTTCTAGTTCTTAAGTAGTTTTTGGTCATCTCTCTTTCATGAGCCCAATTCGACCTAACTTTTTCAAGCTCCACGAAGAGGTTTAGGATTCATATAACAGGCTAAATTTATTTGGTATTCTTTTATTCACGGTACTAGTACTAACAAATAATATATAGTGAATAATCAATTAAAGATGAATTTTACAAATAAAATTCAAAATCTTCAATTTAGTAAATGCTATTTAAACTTCTTTTACACCTTTTTCTTTTTTCATTCTAGCACTACATGTATAATTGAAGAGAATAAATAATTTCTTCATTCATTTTTCATTTCTTCAAATCACCAAGTGTTTTCACAAATGATTGAAGAAAGAAAACTAAACCATATTTATTCAATCTTCAATTCTCATACAATACTAAAATAAAAAGGAAGAAATTAATGATGATGAAATTTATTATAATCTTATTCATTTTCTAACCATGAAAGACAATAAGTAAAGCAAGAATGGAAACTTATTTCTTTCTCAATATTTAGCATATCAAAATAAGCAATGAGAAAATAAATACATAAGGAAGAATAAATTTTATACCATCCTTTTTTATGTCTTAGCCATACATTATATGAACAAAGGAACAATGAATTTATTTTACCATCATCATCATCATCATGTCATGAAAAGAACAAGAAAAGAAAAATTAATTCATAACACCTTATTTATTCATCTTCTTCAATCTATGAAGAAATTTAAACAAAATAGAAATATGGATTATCACATACATATTTCTCCATTAAACTTCCACTTCACCAAGTGATGATGAAATGAAAATATACATAAATGTTCTACACTTGATTAGGTCTCCTCATCTTTAGCGCAAAGAAAGAAGAAAAATGCCAATTCTCAATTTTCATCTCATGTATCTGTGTACTTCGATGAAGAATAGAAAATATGAAATCTTCTCATCTTTCTTTTCATTTACAACATATGTCTTATACATGTCAACATTTAGTTTTAGTTTAAGATAAGTGTTTAACTAAAATAAATTCATTATATGTATATTAGAAAAATGAGAATAAAACATCTTCCTTTATGTAATATACACTATTTTGCTTAAGGAAATTTAGGAAATTTCAGAATGGATAACTACTCGGTAGCAAAATTATTAAAAATTTTTGAAAATTCTTATAATAAAATTGAAATAGTGAAATTGTAATTAGATAATGAGGTAAAATAGAAAAAATAATTTGGAATTAAAATAGCTCAAATTAGCTAATGAATTAGTGGAAACAAGGCTTAGGTGAGGTACCTAATTTGCGCACTTCGTAGTTTTTTATTTTTAATAAATTTTATAGAACTCCGATTTTAAAAATTCTTTTTCCCACATCATCATAAGAAATTAAAAAGTAAATTAAAAAATAATTCTAAGAAAAAATGGATTTAAGAAAGTGCCTAAAGATTAAATGGAATATGGATGAAAAAGATAAACTTAGGAAAAATGATAAGTTTGTAATAATTAGCAAGTCCAAGCTTAATTAAGCCTAATTAATCAAAGATTAGCATCCAAAGTCAATATTTGGACTCAAAGAGAGCTGACAATTTGGAGAGTTTTATATTAAAAATATTATTTTTTATTTATTTTATAAATTCAAATTATGCAACTTGGCAATTTTTTCACCATAAAAATTATTAAATGAAAAAATGAATAGAATTATTACATAAGCAAGGTGACATCATAAATCAAGAAATATTTATGTTAAAAATTAATTATTAAAATTATTATTGGCTATAAAATTAATTAAAATTCTATAAAAAGAAAAGAATAAAAAAAAATTGTGATAAGCTTCCCCTCCCCTTTCCTCTCCCTTTCTTCCTTTCTCCTTCATCTTTCTCTCTAAATTTTTTTTATATTAAGCTTAGGAAAAGTAATTCTCATCATTTAGTAATCTTGCTTTGGTGATTGAAGTTGTAGGAGTGAAGGAATACAAGTAGAATTGAACAAGTTCTTCAAGTTTCCTCTAAGGTAAAAAATAAAATTAAAATTTACTCAAATAATTATTTGTTTAATTTTAATTAATAAAATAGAGCATGAATTAGAGTTATATTATCTGAAATTAGTACATTAATTAATGAAAATGAGTAGATTAAATTAGTAAAGAAATTGTGAAACATTTAATGTTAGGTTAGAATAATGGAACTAAACCTGAAGAGTATACAATAAAATATTATGTCTTAATTTCTGTAGGTTTAGGGGGCAGAATTTGATAAAATGAAAAACATAAAAATTGTAGATATATATGTCTAAATTATATATCTAGAAGGAATATTTGTCAAATTCAAAACGGATTTAGAAATATAGGTTACTAAAAAAGACTGGCTTAAGTTAGGATTTCACTAAGAAACTCTACTAAATTATGTAATTTTGAAGATCTTAAGGTCAAATTCAGGAAAAACTAAAAACATTGAAAATGTTTTCTTATATATTAGCTAAATTTTTGTGAAAATAAAATAGCATTTGGATACTTACACACTAAGTTGCAAATAAAACAGTGGTGACTGCCCGGATAGAATTTACAGAACAGAATGCAGGATGCAAGATAAGCTTAGAAATTCCACTATAAATTTATAGTGCTTAGAAAAATATGATCTTTGAATATGTTATAATCTTAGATGTCTAGTTTAATTAGGAAAAATAATTGGGATAATTGGATATATGTAGTTAGAGAAATGAATAAATTAAGTGAGGCTGCCAAGGTATATTATAGGATAAAATTAAGAGTTTAATTTGATACTTTCAGGTTGATTAAGTATTAAACCCATAATAATTAATTTTGTAGCTAACAACGAAAAGAAAAAAGAGGATGAAACTTTGGATAATCCTTTTTGTTTAGGCTAATGGAAGTAAGGAAGAGTTTTTAGAATTTTGATTTAAAGGTGAGTACATATATATTACTTTGCTTAAATTATGACTAAATGATTTAATTGAAATTCAAAGTTTTGAATCTTTGATTGACCAAACCTACATTGTGAATTTATTTATTTTTACTATTTCTAAATGTCCATTAATTTCATTCTTAAGACCTTTGAGCATTGTTGAAATTGCTAATTCATTGAAATACCTTGTATATTTAATTATGTATAATTTGTTCCTTATAATTGATTTTAATATAATTGTTCTTGGCCCTTAATTGTTACCTTAAAACCACTTTGAATTGCATAATTGAGAAAATGATAGCTATTGGAATATAAACCCCAACTTGTAACCGAACTTTTCTTCACAAGCCTAAATTTGTTTTGTTACCTTAATTGATAATTTAATTGATTAACCATTTTTATTACATATTATTTCTTGATATTTGAATTTATTGACATTCTTATTTGAACCCCCTACTAATTATCAATGACAAAACTACTCACCTGGTGGAGTAGACTTATATATACATCAGGTGTTGTGCATAATGTTTTACACTGACCCTAACTAGAAGGGGGTAAGGTCCTAGCCATGTGGTCTGATCAACTGTATGACTGTACTTGGGAGCTCGACATAACCCAGGTAATAATCAAAACCCCTTATTTAATATTATACCAGTTGAGTATAATAAGAGGGATGAGGATCCCCTATATGTTCATGAGAATGATCAAAGGTCATTCCCTCAGCTAAATGATGAATTATAGGATTTTTGATTCTTGGGGGGATAGGGAAGAAAGAATGCCACCAGCGTTGGATAATGACTTGGCCCGAGCTTTGAGAAGAATGTGTGTTGAGTTCAAGGATAATACCAAGCCTGTTTATAGAAAGCCATATCCTAACTGGATGGACCGAGTGTACCCATTTCCTAGAGGGTATAAGATTTCATAGTTCATTTTGTTTTCAGGGGAAGATAATTCAAACATTGTGGAACATATCTCCCGATATATAACTCAGTGTGGAGAAGTTTCAGTTGAAAATTTCCTCGAACTTCAGTTGTTTGGTAATTTTTTGACAAGGTCTGCCTTAACATGATATACAAATCTACAGTCGGACTCCATTACCACTTGGGGTTAGATGGAGGAGAAATTCTACACTGAGTTTTATCGAACTCCACCAACAGTAACATTAGCCAATCTGGCAAGAACCACTCAAATGCCAGGGGAATTAGCTGAGAAGTATGTGGCCAGGTTCAGAAAGGCTAAAGCTTATTGTAATACCCACATCTCAGAAGTCAAGTTGGTGAATTTAGCCTTCAGTGGTATGAACATTATAGTTCGGGAGCATTTTAAGGGCCACATGTTTAGGGACTTTTATGACCTTCTAGACCAAGTCAATAGCTATAAAAGGTTGTTGAAAGAGAAGGATTAAATGTCACACCCCATCTCCAGTGGTGCGACGATCCTAGGGCAAGGGTAGGCTTAAGGCCACCATAAACCCGTAGAACTCACAAATCACAATTCTCATTAATGCCAAATAGATTATAACATCGCCTTTTTACCATAAAATTTCTATATTCATACCTATAATCAAATGAAATCAAACACATCCTTCTATATCATTCCATATCTTTCTCTTGTTCCTTAATGATCTAAAGAAGACATCTCTCATAAAAAAGGAACAAGAGTATCCAAAGGATAATATTCATACATCAAAATATTCTATTAATCCCAAAAGACTAACTACGGAGCTCTAGAATATACTCCAATACATATCATATCACGATACCATTAATAATTATACAAGATAGCTCGAAAAGATAATTACAATGAAACTTCTTGGAAAGAATAAGTCAAGAAGCTTGATCTTCTCTGCTAGCTCCTTCACGAGCTAAACTATCACCTGAAATCCACAGAAGAGGAGTGAGCCTTCAACTCAGTAAGATATGAACATGTAGTAGAAAGGAATGCATATACATACTTATATCAATGTAAAA
>CANXYC010057047.1:0-31711 GCA_948193065.1 Aleurites moluccanus
ACTGAATAGGTTTTGATTCCTATTCAATGGGATACGCAGGCAAGCTATCTAAGAGCTTCAAATCCAAAGAGCTCAAAACGACCTATATTCCATTAATTAAATGCTTTATTGATTGTATTATTCGGGGAATATGTGATCGACCTAGAACCCATAAGGGCTAGAGTTGATATCCCATATTTTTCATATTCTTGGATTGTAATAATTTACTTACTGCACTCTAAATTGCTTTACTGCTTTATTTTCATATAAACTGCCCATGCATATATATATTTCATTCTTTAAACTGTTCATGAAAATGCTTTAAATCAAAGTTAAAATTAGAAGTCAAGTTCAACCGAAAACCTAGTCCCCGAATCCTTTTTGGTTTCAAAGGCTAGTGCACTTATTTTTTCCTTGGGATAAAATTGGAGTCAAATTGGGTTTTTTACCTTAAATTTTCCCAACAAAAATAACTTAAGGTGGCGACTTCAAAATGTTAAAATCATTTTCAAATAATAAGGCGCTAAGGTCATCTCGATGCGTGAGAAATTGTCCCAAAAAACGAGAGCGCTTCCCGGCCCTCCCGTGATAGCGAAAAAGGGTGCTCGGGTGAGGCCTCACAGTTGGCGACTCTACTGGGGACAAACTTTTTTTTTTCAAAAGTAAAAGAGGACTACTAGTTGGTTAAAAATATTTCTAAAAAAACTTTTTTTACTTGGCTTTTAGTTTAACTTTGGTTTTCACGCATCACTACATCACTAGTTACAAAATTCAACCCTGGATAGCGAGTAGCATTGATCCAACAACTCTCTTTGAGTATGTTGGGAGATAGCAAAAGTATCCACCCCGCGACGAATCTTCAAATCCTTTTTTAAGTGTAATGAGCAGTTGTACTGTTGGACACACACGAAACTCATTGTTTCACCTGTAGTTAGGTATATTCACTGCTCCAGTATGACGGGTACCCTTTAAACCAAACCACTTAGTCTTCATGTACTGAATGTTAGACCTTGGACCTTAGGGCCCATGAGCCATGATAATGTTAAGCTGTCATCATGAACCAATTTTCTTCATACACATGTATAACCATTCATACATGCATACATGCACTCATGATTCATAAAGCATGCATTCCATTTTTTTTTTTTTTAATGAGTCTAGGTTGTACCTTGAACCAGTTAAGAGTCAACCCAATTGGACCCAAGGCCCATCAGCCTCAAACACTTCTCACTCAAATAAACCCAAGGCCCATCAGCCTCAAACACTTCTCACCCAAATGGAACCAAGGCTCATCAGCCTCAAACACCTCTCACCCCAATGGACCCAAGGCCCATCAGCCTCAAACACCTCTCCCAAATGGACCCAAGGCCCATCAGCCTCAAACACCTCTCACCCAAATGGACCCAAGGCCCATTAGCCTCAAACACCTCTCACCCAAATGGACCCAAGGCCCATTAGCCTCAAACACCTCTCACCCAAATGGACCCAAAGCCCATTAGCCTCAGACACCTCTCACCTAATTAGACCTAAGGTCCAGTAGCCTCAAACACCATCACCACTACCCAAAGCCTAAACTCAGTTGGCACCAAGATCTCTCAAAGCCCAAAATTAGTCGGTACCAAGAAATGTCTTAAAGCCCAAGCCAGTTGGCACCAAAATCTCTCCAAGTCCAAACTCAGTTGGCACCAATATCTCTCTAAGCCTAAAACCCATTTGGCAATAAGATCTCTCAAAACCCAAACTCAGTTGGCACCATGATCCCTCCAAAGCCCAAACTCAGTTGGCACTATGATCTCTCAAAGACCAAACTCAGTTGGCAACAAGATCTCACCAAGCCCAAACCCAGTTGGCACAAAGATCTCTCCAAGCCCAAAACCCATTTAGCAATATTATCTCTCCAAGCCCAAACATAGTTGGCACCAAGATCTATCTAAAACCCAAACCGAGTTGGCACCATTACCTCTTTAAAATCCAAATAACTTTGGCCCACCTTACTTTAGGAATCAATTTCCTAGGAATTTGCAATGCATAACTTTTCTCTATAAACCTAGAACAGAGTTAGGTTTTCCTTTCCCCTATAAACCTAGAATATAGTTAGGTTTTCCTTTTCCCTACAAACCTAGAATAGAGTTAGGTTTTCTCTTCCTTGTATTGATCCCTTTCCTTATCTTTAAAAGGTACCAATGGCTAACCCAACCAATATGGATGCCATAGACACACTTTTCACCACCCTCATCAAAAGGCAAAAGGAAAATTTTGAAGCCATGCTCAAATCCACCCTTAGTGCTCAACAAATCCGCTTCAACGAAGCCTTAATCGCTTAACAAGCCAACTTCAATGAAATATTGATCGCTCAATAGGCTGACTTTTCCAAAGCCCTAACCGCCCAACAAACCAGCTTCCATAATGCACTGGCCTATGTGACCAAAGCCTTCAATTCCCAGATTGATGAAATAAAATCCATGAATCAGACCAAGCCCAAACCAGCTGATCCAAGCTCTTCAAGTACACCTCAAGTTAATCCGACCAACACCAACCCTTCCTTTTCCTTGAATCCTTTTCAAAGTAAGGAAACCTTCACCCATTCACCCATGGAAAAGTCTATGAAGCGCAATACTCTTATGTTAGGACAAAGCCACATAATGGAGAAAAGATACAAGCAGAATAATACATTCACTTCCATTACCTCTACCAAATAGAAGAGTCAGTCTCTGAAAAGGAAATTCATGGATTTGGGTAAGCCCTTGAGCTTCATTTACAAGAAGGCTTTGGAATCTAAACTGGTCACACCAAGCACCTCCTAACCCTTTACTTAAAAGCTGGAATATGAATGAGTATTGTGATTATCATCAAAGTTCTAGGCATAAAACAGATATGTGCAAGAACTTAAGACACAAAATCCAAGATCTCATTGACATTGGAGATATCCTTCCCCCTGGCCCGATATCCGATGCCCCCATTTACCTTCAAACCATCATCAATCCCTTCAGGTCTGAAGATTCAGATTAGGAGGAAGGTAAGTGGAAATAGACCCCACCTCATCAACCAACCAAAGCCCAAATTGGCATAGTTTTTGGAGGAATTGAAGCCCAATTAATCTGACCTATCTGAGATTGAATTCAAATTAGAGTCTAAGTCCAAGTCAGAGTCTAAACCTGAGTTAGAGTTAGAGTCTGTTGAGTTTGTTTCTTCTTTTTTCTCTGTAGAGTCTGTAAAGGATCTCCCTTGTCCTTTTAATTTTGATGTAGTCCGTGAGGATGAAACTTTTATTTGCAATGAAAGAGTTCAATTTTCCTCTTATATCCTTGAGTCTTTTTTCCCTCTTTCTGAATCCAATTTAAAAGAGGCATTAAAAAAAAGAATCAATTAACTTTAGCATAGATAAAAATTGAAATTCACATTCATTGCATCATCATTCTATGGTAAGGCTTCTCTAGTTAAGATTGTTCAAGAATTTTCATATTGTTTTGCCTGGCAATCTGAAGACATGACAGGTATCAATCCAAGCATAAGCAGTCCATAAAATTCCAACTCATGAGAATGTGAAGCTCGTAAAGCAGAAGTTATGGAGGATGAAGACAGAGTGGTCTCTAAAAATCAAAGAGGAAGTTGCCAGGTTATTGAAGAATGGTTTTATTGAACCAGTCACTTACCCTTCATGGCTAGCCAACAAAGTGTCTGTGCCCAAGAAGAATGGGAAAGTAAGAA
Source organism: Aleurites moluccanus (assembly GCA_948193065.1). Taxonomy (NCBI): domain Eukaryota; kingdom Viridiplantae; phylum Streptophyta; class Magnoliopsida; order Malpighiales; family Euphorbiaceae; genus Aleurites; species Aleurites moluccanus. Next base: position 3,688 of record CANXYC010057047.1, read on the forward strand.
TGTGTGTGGATTACAGGAATCTGAACAAAGCCTATCCAAAAAAATGATTTTCCTTTACCTCACATAGATTTATTAGTTGACCGTATGGCCGGATCTGAGACAGTCTCCTTGACTAATTTATATGCGGGGTATAATCAAATACAAGTCTATCCGCCTGATAAGGAAAAGATAGCCTTTGTGACAAAATGGGGCACCTACTACTGCAAGGTCATGTCTTTTGGTTTAAAGAATGTCGGGGCAATATACCAGAAAATGGCTCTGAAAAAGAAAAAAAATGCAAATGGAGACACGTAGGCAGCCCACTTTTGGTACGGTCTAAAGCATAATAAAATTATCATTTTTTTGTGCCCAAATTAATTGATTTGTGCTTACTAAGTTGAAAATCAAAATAAGGCGGCTTAGGCAAAAATTAGAGCATATCGGCAAGTTGAAAACCCGTAAAGGCAGCTCGGACAAAAATTAGAGCATAAAAAAAATCAATCAAAAAAATCAACATCATTTTCTGAGTCAATCATCATAGCAAAAGTTGCTAACAAGTCCTTGTCAGAATCATCAAAGTCATTTCAGTATCTTGGTGTCAAATGATTGTCACAATTGTCATCTATCACGTCTTTTAGCTAATTGGCTAAATTGTCTTTGTCCCGCATCAAGGGTATGTCCTTTTATCAATCATCACATCTCTTAGTCAAAGTAGTTAAATGGCTAAACCACCCTAATCCCTCCTCAGGGGCATGTTTTCTCAAGTCAACATCTAGTCACTGTGGCTAAATTCATCATCCGAGGATAAGTAATCCAAAGTCATTATTCCTTGAGTCGATTGTCCAAATCGTCAAATCAAAAAGGCTTTTTATTTCATGATGAATGACTTTTCTTTCAAGTCATTTGACCCGTGTGTCAGTCATACTGGTCCAAACTGACAAAGTGTCAGCCCCAAGAATCTTTTCAATCTCAAACAGTAGGAATAGCTCCTCTTATTTTTCCCATAAAGACAAACTCATAAAACCTCCCATTTCCCAAAAGCAAGTCCAAGCTCAAGGGGCAAAGTAGAAAGGATTCAATGGTTTGAGCAAAAAGTGTTCAGATTCCTCTGATCTTCATCAGTGAATCCAAAGTCAAAATTCTCAAGTGATCCTTGGATCGTCTGAATAGCCAAACCCTCATTACCAGATTCAAAACCTATTGCCCTTCTAAAGTTGGGTCAGGTATGGAATCAAAAGTGGATCATGAATCAAGGTCCATGAGCCTAAGCAGCCAAGTTATCCTTTTGAAGGTCCAAACCTATTTGAAAAGCCTTTAGCCTGAGATAGAGCCAACCACAAATTCATCTTCCATAAACCTCATTGAACAAAGTCATCTTTGGCGAGAACCAAGCAGACAAACTCTCAAAGCCATCCTTCGTTCCAAATTAAAACCAATCCACAAAGCCTTCCATTAGGTGTTCAAAATCAAACCAATAGGACCAACTCACATAGTTGACCTTTAGGAGTCCAAAACCATTCTGACAAAGCATACCTGGCATCATCCTTTCAAGTTAATCTTTGAACCAATACTGAGCATGGAATCATCCTCAATCCAACACACTCGGTCAAAATTGAATGTGGCTTCAAAACCTCACCAGTCCTACTGGTCACTACCCGACAAATTGCGATCTCCCTCTCAAACATTAACGACCACCAAAGTGATCTAAGTCATCATTCCTCAAAAGCGGGCCATCTCTTCAAATCACAGTCTCCAAAAATTGGTCATCTCCATAAGAACCCAAGTGCAGCCCTTAGTCCAAACCCTATTCAAATCCATGATCCAAGATCAACCATAGTCTCAACCTTTGATCCAAGATCAAGTCCTAAGCTTACCCTTTGATCCAAGATCAAACCCTATTCAAATCCTAGATACTAGATCAGCCAAAATCTCACCGTTTGATCAAACCTGATGCAACCGTTGATCCAAGATCAACGCCCATAATCTCACCCTCAAAGACCAACAAAATGACCAAGTCACCCTTTTCCACAAGTCACCTTCCTTCAAAAAGTGGGGCATCCTACTAAAATTTCAATCATCAATATGACATTTCTCATAAATTATCACCTTACAATGTATATCAGCCTTTCACTGGTTCAAGGTATTAAATTTGTCAAAACATGCATTAGAAATAGGATGCACATGCAAAATTCAGAGTCTCAATTAGTGTCAATCAAAGTTCATTGAACCTCCAAGGGTAATTGCATTTTCCAAACTTGAACCGAATTAGGTTTGCTCTTTAAAAAAAAATTGATTGCCTAAAAAGCATAGTTTTTCACTTCTAGCCTAGTATAGAGTTAGGACATTGCATTTCATTAATTTCTTTTCGATTTAGGGCATCCTAAATTGCATTATTTCCTCAGACTTTGGAAAATCTCTTAAGCCATGCATCATTTCCTTCAACTCAAAGGTTCATAAGTCACATATCAGTAAAGTCTCACTCATTCAAATTTGAACTTTAGAAACCAGAAATCATTTTAAGCCCAAGCAAGCCTTGGCAAACCAAAAATTATTTTAAGCCCAAGTAGCCCTTGGTAAACCAACAATCATTTTAAGCCCAAGTAGCCCTTGGCAAACCAACAATCATTCTAAGCCCAAGTAGCCCTTGGCAAACCAAAAATCATTTTAAGCCCAAACAGCCCTTGGTAAACCAAAAATCATTTTAAGTCCAAGCAAGCCTTGGCAAACGAAAAATCATTTAAACCCAAGTAGCCCATGGCAAACCAAAAATCATTTTAAGCCCAAGTAGCCCTTGGTAAACTAACAATCATTCTAAGCCCAAGGAGCTCTTGGCAAAATAAAAATCATTTTAAGCCCAAGCAAACCTTAGCAAACCAAAAATTATTTTAAGCCCAAGTAGCCCTTGGCAAATCAAAAATCATTTTAAGCCCAAGTAGCCCTTGGCAAATCGAAAATTATTTTAAGTCCAAGTAGCACTTGGCAAACCGAAAATTATTTTAAGCCCAAGTAGCCCTTGGTAAACCAAAAATGATTTTAAGCCCAAGAAGCCCTTGGCAAATCAAAAATCATTTTAAGCCCAAGTAGCCCTTGACAAGCTGAAAATCATTCTAAGCCCAAGTAGCCCTTAGCAAGCTGAAAATCATTTTAAGCCCAAGTAGCCCTTGGCAAACCAAAAAATCACTTTGAGCTCAAGCAGTCCTTTGTGAAATCAAAATCCATTTTCCACCCAATTTCATTCTGAAAAATGTTTGAAATCAAAATCTATTTTCCACCAGATTTCATTCTGAAAAATGTCTGAAATCAAAATCCATTTTTCACCCGATTTCATTCTAAAAAATGACTGAAATCAAAATCTATTTTTCACCTGATTTCATTCTGAAAAATGACTGAAATCAAAATCTATTTTTCATCCTATTTCATTCTAAAAGATGTTTGAAATCAAAATCCATTTTCCATCCAATTTCATTCTGAAAAATGTTTGAAATCAAAATCCATCCTTCACCTGATTTCATTCTAAAAGGTGTTTGAAATTAAAATTCATTTTCATCCAATTTCATTCTGAAAGATGTCTGAAATTAAAATCCATTTTTCACCCAATTTCATTCTGAAAAATGTCTGAAATCAATATCCATTTTTCACCCGATTTCATTCTGAAAGATGTCTGAAATCAAAATCTATTTTCACCCGATTTCATTCTGAAAGATGTTTGAAATCAAAATTTATTTTCACCCGATTTTATTCTGAAAGATGTTTGAAATCAAAATCCATTTCTACCCAATTTCATTCTGAAATATGTTTGAAATCAAAATCTTTTTCCATCTAATTTCATTATGAAAAATGTTTGAAATCAAAATCCATTTTCCATCTAATTTCATGCTGAAAAATATTTGAAATCAAAATCAATTTTCCATCTGATTTCACCCTGCAAGATGCGATCAGAATGCATTCTTTTGTTCCAAGCAAACAGGAACAACCCAGTTCACCTACATCACGTCTGTCAATGGACTCTTGAGCTTTCATCCTATGTGCTTAACATAACATTAATATCATCTTTAGCACAATATTCTTATCACCCTAGCAAAGAGTTAGGATCCCTCATTCTGAGACCTATAGCAAAGTTAGGCCTCTCCTTTTCTAAAGTCAACCATCTCAAACCATCCTAAGGGTAACCTCAGAAGCTTCTTAGATCATCATAAGGGTACCTTTAGGATCTCATCAGACTTTTTCTAAGGGTAGTCTTAGAAGCTTTTCAGATCATCCTAAGGGATGCTTTAGGATCTCATCAAAACTTTTCTGAGGGTAGCCTTAAAAGCTTTTCAAACCTTTTCTAAGGGTATCCTTAGAATCTTTTCAGACCATCCTAAGGGTAGCTTTAGGATATTTTTTGACCTTTTTAGGGGCAACCTTAAGAGCACCTCTTCATACCTTTCCTAGGATAGCCTTCGGATATCTTTACATTATCATGGTAGCCTGTGTCCACTATCACCATTATTACTTTTCTAGAAAAGTAACCATGCTGAGGGGCAACTGTGAACACTCATTTTATGCACCCCTCAGACTTGTGCCAAGCAGATCGGCACTCACCGGAACTAAACTCGCACTCGGACAAGCTTTAGATCGAAGTCGAACCCGAGCGACCCCTTCAGTGAAAGGCGGTACCGCCGCCCCCCTTGGGCAGTACCGTCGGCCCCTCTGGCAGTACAGCCGGTCACCAAATTGTCTACCACCCTCCTTCTCAGCCCGTGCCGCTAAGGGCCCCAGCGGTGCCGCGACCCCCCTTCAGTTGCAGCCTCCTTGCCTATAAATAGAGACCCCCCTCCTTCATATTTTGGGTCCCGAAATCACTTGAAGTCGAATTTTCCTTCTCAGATTTCTTCTATTATCTCTCATACACCAATTTCTTCTTTTTTTTTAATTCTCTTTGAGTTTAAAGAATAATCAATTTGGGGCGTGTGGAGCCCATTTTCTTTAGTTCTCTTTGAACTAAAGAAGGACAAAATTCGATGCGTGTGGAGCCTTAAAATTATTTCTAACAAAATCACTCTGTTGATTTGCTTGTTTTGAATTATCAGATAAAAGACAATCTGACCGTCTTCCCGGGCTTCAACCAATCCCAAATGGAGCTCTGATCCGGGCAAGCAATCTGACTGCTTTCTGCTCAAAAAGCCAGATAAAAGACAATCCAACCACTGATCCAAAGTGGAACTCCAATCCGGCCGAGCAATCAAGCCGCCACCAATCTGACCATCAATCCAACCACCGATCTAAGGTGAAATTTCGATTTGGGCTAGCAATTAGACCGTCGCCTTCCCAAAAAGCAAAGGAGCAGGTATCATCTCCTAACTTTTCCTATTTCTGATAGAGCATCAAAATAGAAAATTTTCCTTTATTTTGGTAGAGCATCAAAGTAAAGAGTCCAAAACATGATAAGTTGGGCATAAATCAATCCTCCTTTGCAAGAAGGGAAAACTGCATGGGTTTTGATTCCCATTCAACGGGATATGCAGGCAAGCTACGTAAGGGCTTCAAATCCAAAAAGATCAAAGCGATCTCTTTTCTATTAATTAACTTCTTTATTAAATGTATTATTTGGGGAATGTGTGATCAGCCTAAAACCCATGAGGGCTACAGTTGATATCCCCTATTTTGAGATCTTTTGAATTGCAATAATTTAATTTATCGCTCTCTAAACTGCTTTATCGCTTTCATCCATTCACTTACCTGCTTATGCATCTATATATCTCATCCTTTAAAATGCTCATGAAAACGTTTTAAATCAACGTTAAAATTAGAAGCCAAGTTCAACCGAAAACCTAGTCCCCGAATCCTCTTTGGTTTCAAAGACTAATGCACTTATTTTCCTTTGGGATAAGATTGGAGTCAAAAATGAGTTTTTACCTTAAATTTTCCCAATAAAAAATAACTTAAGGTGGTGACTTCAAAACGTCAAAATCATTTTCAATAAAAGGGCGCTAAGGTCACCTCTCAATCTGTGAGAAATCGTTCCTAAAAAATGAGAGCATCCGCGATCCCCTGGATCCGTAGTAGGCGGTGCTCGGGCGAGGCCTCACAAAGTGCAATCGAGGATCAGTGGAGCCTGAGTACTTCTCCAGTTCTGGAAATTTGAATTTTTTAGGGATTACCATATCTGGGACTAGCTTAAAAGAAGATACATCCATTGACCCATACAAATTTAAACCTTTCATTACTCTGAGTCGTACTTCTATAGATGACAACTTCTCATCTTCTTTTGTCTTCTTTTTATCCCCTTCTGGTGCACCAAATAGCATTTCTGTGACCATGGGTGTAGTATGAATCGAGCCTTGGGGCATGCTGACAAATGGAGGAATATACATACTCCCACTAGTCATGTAGTTAGGTTGCACCGTTTCCATACTCGCAGGGATTGTATAAGAAGCAAAATGAGTTCTTGGAGCATTTGTTGTATTGGAAGGACCCCCAAGCTTGAAAGTTGTACTAGACGGTTGAAAAGTATAAGAGGGAGCTATATGTGGTTCAACTTTTTCAACCGTAGGGAGGGCGTGAGCTTCATGAACAGAAGCATTAGGAGAAGGCAGTGCATTATTTCGGCTCAGCAAGACATCAGTCAGCAATTTGTTGAGCTCGGCCACTGGAGCTTTGAGTGCTTCCATTTAAATCTTCATAGAATCCAACTGTTCTTGATTCTCCATTATAAGTCTAGTCCTAAACCTAGTCAAATGTATGCGCTTAGGACTAGTTGCAGCTTGTGATTTTCCTTTTAGTCGGTCAATGATTGATTAACTGTTAATTGATTTTAACATGTAAGTGTCTAATTTTAAAAAAAAATAGTTTTGCAAAACAAATGATTAATGAATAAGGATATTGTTGGGACATTGGACATTCATTGGACAAACATTAATACTTTGGATCATTAACCATAACAAAATCAAAATTGTTTTATTTGATAATTTCTTAGTCATTACATCATCGTTCTACTACATTCAATTTGTCTATCTAGACTAAAATTCTATGTGGATGAGATATATGTAAATAAGCCTTCTCTTGACCAAAGGGGTTCAACTGTTTTAGTGCTTCTTGTGATTGTCGGAGTAGACCTCGAGCCTGTACTATCATGTGATTCTTGAATGAAATCATTTGATCCTCTCTTAGATCAAGCTTTTGCTGATATGTCTCATTTTCCCCAATCAGTTTTGCTCTTTCGAGTGACCATGCTTCATAAGTTTGTTGCAACTGTTGTTGAGTCAGGCAAGAATTATGCACTTGTCGTATGATCTGGAGTTGCTCCTTTACAAACAACAACTCATTTTGGATGGCATCAAATTAGGACATCAAATTATTCAGTTGAAATTTCTTATCATGGATTCTTCCTTCTAACTCAACTCTTTTCTTCTCTAAATTTGTCTTATATTCCAATAAATTCTTGCATTTGCTTGCCAATTGATTGTTGCGGGCTAGCGCTTTATCTAAATCTGTTTGCAACAACTTTCTTTCATTCTCTTCTTGATCACTTCCTTGCTCTGACTCTCGCATTCTTTTCTTTTGTCTAATCAAAAGGCTCTGTTGTTGACCAATTTGAGCTTTGAGTCGCTCATTTTCTTATTGCAATACTGAAATTTGCTCTTGCCCTTGGGTAATCTGATCAGTCAAGTCTTGGTGTAGCCTTAAATGTCATTGTTTGCACTCCTCATAGTAGTCTTCCAATGAATCAATTTTTGGATAAAGGATTTCATCTTCCATTATCGTTGGCAGATTAAGGCCTTTCCCTCTATTTTTTTGCCAAGTAGGATAACCAACAGTAGTTTCCCCTCGATTAGTGGTTCCTTGTCCAATTACCCTATTCTTCCAAACATCACGAGCTTCGCTTAACAATTGCCTTTCCAGTGTTAAAGAAAGTGCTCCTTTATCGCCAAATCTAAAATTAAACTTCTCCAAGCCCTTGGTTCGAGGAATATATTACAAGCAAAATACCTGGCGTAAGACCATAGATGGTAGATAACTGGCACACTCCCTTATTCCAATTAACAAAATAAAAGGATACTTTTTAGTTGTTAATATGAAAGGTTCCACCATCATCCATTTTGCTCTCTATTGGTAACTAGCTGCATTGACTTGCTTAATTTTTTCCTCAACTCGTAATACTGGCATATTTAGAATTGCTTCACTCAAAACCCTTCCTCTTTCGGGATAATATGTCCAGAAACTAGTGCTTTCTGGGAATAAATGTCCTAACGCCCAAACATACCATAACACTTTGCAACCTAAGAATTTTACACCATGTGTTCGGCAATGAGTTAGAGATAAATAGGTCTCTGCTAGGATGGCTAGAAGTGGATTAGAATTGAACTTTTCTACCTCGTAGAACAAGCGCACCACTTCTTCATTGATAAAATTGAGCGGACCAGGGACCAAAACTATTCCAAAAATGGCTAATGCAAGAATCCATGTGCAAATTTTCATGTTTGCTATTGTTATATTTTCATAAAAAATCTAACGTAGGTTCATCCACTGCCACTCGTTGGTCTTGCCCACTTCTATTTGTGTTTGCTTGGCCAACTCCTCCGGGATCTGCATCAGTTTTGCATACTTCTTCCATGTTTTCTTATCTTCCAAAACCAGGTATATCTTTTTATCAGTGAAAGGAAAATGCAAGATCTGTCTATATTCTTCTAGTACTGGATAGTATCTACGTCATTGATAGTAAAAATGTTGTATTCGGGGTTCCAAAATTGTAACAGTGTCTCCAATACTTCCTTTCTTACTTGAACTTGTAAAAGTTTGGCGATATCCCCATATTTATCCATAAAGTTTGATCTGGCTTATTCTGATAGTTTCTTCCAACATTTTAGCAGGCCTGCAATATCACCCCCCTGTAGAGAAAAGTTGGCTTTCCTTGGAAGCCCACTTAGATTGTCATTTGCAACAGCATCCCCTTCCATTTTCTGTAGCTCTTCTGACGCCTTAGCTATTTGTGCCCATAATCTGGAGTGCGCTATAGACTCCTCACATTCTTTTGATAAAGTCATGATCTTGCCACTATATTATTATTATTTTTTTTTTTTTTTTTGTCCACAAATGTCCATAGTCCCCAAAAGAAAATGCAAAACAAATCAAAGAAAAATCAGAAATATGTACACAACATACACTCATAGAATTCTAATAATTACGATAAATTTAAGGATCCAAATCAAAATTAAACAAAAATAATTCATCAAAGTAGGAGAATTACGTTTGTTTAATTATAGCTTGGATTCTCTAATTTTTCGAAAGAAAAGAATACTATGAGTGTGAATGCAAAATGGCAGCACAATAATAAGCATAACATAAGCAAGTACATAACATTATGCATGCAGAATTACAGCTAGAGTGCATGATCAAGGGAGGTTCTACTCCACTAAAATGGTCCTCAGATTGCCCCTATAATAGGGCCCTATCTCGCCATAATAGCACTATCGAGGACAAGGTCCCACGGGTACTATCACATATAAAATAAGTTTCAATCCGAGCGAAGGTGTTTCATGGATACTGTCGAAGACCGAAGTCTCATGGGTACCATTAATTTACCTTCTCCTAATCCTAAAGGTTAGTCGCCCGGGTATAGGGTTGAAAAAAAAAAGTGTGTGCAAAGGAGAGGTGATGCAACCTCATGTTATATATAAAGTTAAACTACAAATAATTATGTACATTTATTAGTTATTTATTGACTTTAGTTTTATTTTATTTTATTTTATCTCATTTTATTTATTTTTTTTAGGTTAAAAAGAAAAATAACACACACTATTTAAATAATACGGAAATGTTTAAGGCCAAGGGAATATTTAGAAAAATATTTGTGATTCTCTTTTTAAAAATCGAAGGCGTCCCCAATGGAGTCGCCAAATTGTTGTAACTTTTTTTATGGCGTTGCGACTTGGAACGGTGAAAAAATCATTTTAAAAATTTTAAATTAAATGGAGTCGCCATCAACTGAATTTCATTTAAAAGACTCAGTTGGAAATCTTTAAAAATTACTGGTCTTAAAATTAGAGTTTTGGGTTCGGGAATCACGGACGTATAGGGAAGGTGTTAGGCACCCTGTAGGTTGATTTTCAAAATATTAAGTTGGCCTAAAAATTTCCTTATTATTTATATAGTGTGATTAATTATATTTCCTTTTAACCAAAATTTTATTATTTAAGAATTAAAAATACAAATTTAATTTTATTGAAAAAAAAATATTATTGTAAAAATGGCCTCAGGTCATATTCAGAAATAACTAAAAGGATCAGCCTATCTTTAATCTCAAATTTAAATTAAAAGTTTTAATTTTAGCATTTAAAATGAGCAATCTCGATTTAAACTTAAAAAATGATTTTTTTGGTGAAATTATTTTGGAAATAAATACTTGAAAATTATTTTGGAAAAATAAAACTTAAGAATTATTTTTGAAATTATCCAATTTAAATTATCTAAAATTAATAATTTTAATTTAATTTGTTTCTAAGAGCTGGCATATCGCATTTAATTTTTTTTGAAAATCCAACAAATTTTGTTCTCATCATTGCCCTTAGTTTTTTTTTTTTTTTTTATGATTTTTTTTTTTATATATTTTTAAAGATTCGGAGGTTAAAAAGGAATTAATAATTTTTTTAAACATGTAATTAATTGATACTTTCCGAATGGGTAATTCCCCTTGCGGAAAGGAGATTTGAACACTTCAAAAGATCTAAGAGAACAAAGGGTAATTCCCTCAGAAACTGCCTTAACAGGTTAATAAAATGCCCAAATCAGGGTTTTCAAAGGTTATTTTTTATATGCATTATTTTGATAATTTATGTACAAGTTTTTTGGTATTTATTTTTGTATTTCCTTTTTTTTTATTTGATAAAAATAATTTTGTTAATCATCCATTCGAAGGGGTAATTCCCCTAGCGAAAGAAAAAATCAACAGGTTGAGTGGAACAGAAGGTAATTCCTTCCGGAACCATCACAATCGATCCAAAAAAATTAGAGACTCCTGATTATTATTATTATTATTATTATTATTATTATTTTGTCACTTTCATTGTTTATCATAATTATTATTATTATTATTTTATCTTTATATTTTAATTAATTAAGATTTGTTAAATCCTTTCGAAGAGGTAATTCCCCTAGCAAAGGGGAGATTTAAATTTTTAACTGATCCAATAGAACAGAGGGTAACTTTCTCAGGAACTGTCTTAACGGGTTAATTAAAAAAATTTAAATCTCGCTAATACCATTAGTAATTTCACATTCTTGCTTTTATTAATTATTATTTTTATTACTTATTTTTATTATTAATTTTTTTTATTATTAATTTTTATTAGTAATTTTTATTATTAAAATAAAAAACAATAAAAAAATAAAAACACGTAGAAACCATGCAAAATTCAAAATTTTATAAACCTTATCCCAAAACTAAAATACTTAACCTGTGCTTTCGGGACCAAGGAGGACTGAAGCTGCACAGCCGAGATGGTGGAGATGATTGTCCCTTGCTTGTTGGTCTTTTATTAGTTTTTTGCTCCAATTCCTTCCTCTGAATTCTTGGTTCATTTGGCTCCTCCGAATTTTTTTTTTTTTTTTTTTTCTTTTTGCTCTAAATCTTTTCTTGTCTTTTTTTTAAAAAAAAATTCATCTATTTTTTTGGTCTTCTCGCTTTAATTCTCGGTAGCTTTTTTTTTGTTTAAAAATTTTCTCCCCCTCCCCCTTTTTTTTATTGAGTAATGGAGGTTCTGTTCCTTAAATAGCTTTTTTCAAACCCTTTTCTTCCTATTTTAAAATAAATCCCACAAATTACTATCTAATGTTTAATTTCCTTTTTTCTTTATTTGATCTTTTCCTATTTAGAATTGCAAATATTTCCCATTTATTATAAAATATATTTTTTGTAATTTTATTTTATTTTTCCCTTTTTAAATTTAACCTACCTAATTTAATTTAAAGAAACAAATTAATTGCCCAAAAAAAACTTTCCTTTTAAACTAAAATATAAAAAAAAAAAAAAAAAAAAAAAAAAAAAAATTTTTTTATTTTAATAAAAAAAATTATTTATTTTTATTTTTTATTAGCCGGTTAAAATAGGGTGTCTACAATGTAGATGTCTGTTAACTTTGAGGCATTGACTCTAAACCCACAGTTGCTATGCTTACACACAATAGTGATCCTCCTCCTATTGTTATTGTTCAATACATATCCAAAACCCGCACTCATAACCCATTCCTGCAATGCTTTCCTAAAAACAGTATGGCTTGTGAATTTCATTCCTTTGCATAATTTTGGATCTCTGAATCCAGCATCTTTATTAAACTCAGGATATATGGTATCCTCATCATCTGAACCTTTTAGACTGTGAAGTTCCATATTGTCTACAACATCTTCATTAAATTCTTGGAATTCATCATCAGTGAGATCAAAAGTTTCATTAGGGTATAGATTCCTTGCTTCAACATCATCATTACCCTTATTTAAAGCATCATCATTAATCACATCCCCTTCTTTAGTAAATATATCATCATCACTACCTTCCAAATTATCATACAAACAACTTGCAATACTTAATTTAGAATCATATTCAATTGAAGATTCAGACAGATTATCAACTTCCTCATATTCAATACCTGTGTCATCATTATCAAAGTCCATCTGCAATATAGTGTTACCTGTAGTTTTAGTGAATCCTTTAGTGGCAGCTGCAGGATCATTAATGTTTGTTGTGGTTCTTGTATCTTCTTCTTCAACATCACTTTGATCTCCATGTTTAGTGTCCAAATTAGGTTCAGTTCCATATGAAGTTTCTTCAACTGCATCACTGTGAGCTTCTTCAGTTATAGATTTAGTGGAAGTTGAACTACCTTCCTTATTGCTATCCCTCCTCTGTAACAAATCATCACATAAATATTTTTCCAATTCTTCCACATCTACATCACTATCACTTCCATATTAAATCTCAGCCTCAACCTCTTCCTCAACATGGTGAACAACTTGAGCTACACTGTCATCTACTTCCAAAGGTTCTATAATGTTTACAAAATATATTTCATGAAGTTATTGACCTTTGTTGTAGTCTAGCAAGTTGGACACATTATGGTCATCATTTATCTCCTCATATGACTCAGGTCCATTTAAACTTGCAATTTTAAACCACATTCTAACACCACCTGCATATCCTAAGTCTTTGGCATACCCAAACAACTCAAACTTGGGCAAGTAGTTTATATCAATGTTTCTAAACCAACTTATTTCACCCCCACATACACCATACTATCTTCACTATCCCAATTGCCACTATGGTGAATTAACAATTTCACAAACTCTGACTTTGCATTTAATAAACAACTTTCCTGCAAATTGCATAAATGCAAAATTAATATCCATATTTATAATGCACAGTAGTAGCCCCAATTGTCCATATTACCAATATACCTAGTACCCACATACCCATATATCTATATACCCAAATACCCATAAACCTATATACCCATTTACCTAATAATAATTGTCAACAGTACCTCCACTATGCACAGTAGTAGCTCCAACAATCCCTAACCTATATTCAATATGTATCATGCCAATAAAATATTAATTTACTAACCCTTTTACCCGTTTACACTACATGCACACTAACAATATTCAAAATGAATAAACAAATAAAGTATATAGTCTTGACATTTTCTATTGCAAAACCAAAATAATAGAGTCTGGATAATTGTGCACATACCTATTCTGCTTTGCCACGAGTTTACTTCTTCCACAAAATCTTTATCTCTGTTGGTGAAACTTCTTCCAGTCAATCTTCACTTCGAATTGTCAATACTATCAAGTTATGCGTCAGATTTCACGCACAAAAGATGAAATCTTTGGTTAAATAGAGTGGGAGTTTGAATTTGGGTGGAGAGATTCGTTTAGGGAAATTAGTAATTAGTTTTTAAATTTTTTTAATTATTTTTATTTAATTAGTTTTAGTTTATGTTTTTTGTTTTCTATTTTTTAATTATTTAATTTTTTAAAAATAATAGATAATAATACATATGGCATTCATGCAGGATTAAAAATGAAAAGATGGGACCCATGCATACCACATAAGCATAAGTTAACGATGTTATGGTATTATACCTTAATTTGTTAATGGCGTAAACCACGTCACTGTCTATTAAAAAAAAAACACGTACCTCGAGTTGCAAACTGGTCAAACCACATGGTACTTTTTTGAAATTACCTATATATATATATATATATATATATATATATATATATATCCAGAAGAATTTCCCAATTTGTGGTGTCACCAACGGGTAGGTAATGGGTAACTTAGTATCACAACTCCAAAACCTAACCCCTCCAAATACTCGACTCACAATTGTATCATCCAAAATAGACAATTAGGTTGCCTTTGTTAATTAGCCTGCGAACGTTTGATTGCCACCATGAGAGAATTCGATATAGGAGGTTCATATAAGGTTTTCGACGATGGTAATCAATCAAAAGAAACACCAACACATGTTCTCCCAGTTTCAGAGCAGTTGGATTGCAAGTATCATTGCATGATTCACTCACAGGTCCTAAACAAGTTGACTAATCTACAATAATTACCATTTAAGATGCCCCACTAACAAGTGATAATGAAAAAATAGAACAATTTCATTTAATAAAAAAAAATATAAAGGAATCAAGTTTTACCCTCAGATCCAACTAACCTTTAGTCCAATATTGCACATTCTTTATACTTCTCTTTCTCTATATTGCTCATATTTAAAGCGCTTCTACAATTCAACGAGCATATTTTGCACTTCCAAGCAAGAGTTTGCATAAGAGGTGGCAAAACATCCAGTCTCTATGTGAAACTTCGGAGGGTGTATTCAATCTAGAGTTTTAAAGATTTTTATGAATTTAAAAAGTCAGGATGTATTAAATCCAGAATTTTAAAGACTCTGTAAAAGTAATGTGATATTCAATTAAGACTTTTAAATACTTTAAAAAAAGTCTATAGAAATCAAGGGGTATCAATCAAAACTTTTATAAAGTCTTTAAAAGTCTATCGGTATTCAAAAAGTCATTGACTTTTAAAGAAATAAACTTTTAAGGATTTTGGATGACTTTTTATATTTTAGTACTAATAAAATATTCCTAAATTGTCCTTCACTTCTTCTTAAGATTTTGAAAGATTTTGAATAACTTTTATTTTTTATATGCTGACAGGAGAAATAACCAAATCAAACCAAACCAAATCAAAAGACTGCTGCAAATAATGAATTCATTTTTCAAAATCATTTGTTTAAAAATATATATAGGTTGTATAATATTTTAAATATATTTTATTTGTTTTTATTGTTATATTATTTTATAACTTCTTTTTTTATTAAATATTATGATTAATAATTTAAATTTCTATATTAGCATATATATATATAAAAATAAAAATATTGACGTGCAAACTAGTATAAAAATTAATTATAATAATTATTATTATTTATATAAAAATTATAATTTTGTATTTATATTTATATACTTTTGTTTGAAACAATATTTATATATTCTTTTTTAAGTATACAAAATAATTAAAAAATATTTTTTAATAATACGTTGCATCAAGTACGAATTTTATTAACTATTATATATTAAAACTGAAATATAAAGGAAATTTTAAAACCCGAGTTAATTTCACTGGTGGTCCTTGAAGTATTGACTAATACACATTGTGATTCTTAATCTTTAAAACGTAATACAAAAATCTTCAGACTTTCAATTTACTTTCACTGGCAGCCCTTTACTGCCCAAAATTATTGTTATTTCTATTTTAACCCTCCAAAATTCTTTTCTTTCTTCAAAGAAATCCAAAAATAATATTTTCTTTACAACTTGGCTCTTATACCATTTAAGGCGAGTCTGCTCTCTCTATAATCAGTCTGTTAAGAGGCAGAATTACAGAGAGCTACTCCTAGAGATCTTCAAAGAGTTTTTTTTTTTATTTCTGATTTCTTTCAGCTTCTCATACTTATTATGATAGCGAAAGATGACAACAAAACACAAAGGGCCTTTGTTATCGAGGAAAAAAATCCTCAAACTCACTCTGTCTAAGAGTCAACTCTTCTAAATTTTTAAACAGTTTATCTATAAAATTATTTAGAGAATCTAAATGATCTATAATAGAATTTAATAATCCTATCACTAGATCCTGGCCCACACCGTGATCTAGATGATGACAATCAGGATAAGAACAACCTGAAGAACTACTGATCATCCAACAATCATACAAAAACACCAAGCCTTTCTAGATAATGAAATTTATTAAATTCAAGTTCTTGGTCTAGAAAATTTTTAAGTTCAATGTGTTCTTTGTTAGGCCTCTCAAGTCTTTCAATCCTTTCTATAGCAATATGTAATTCTCTTATTCTTCATTCATATAAAGCAAAGAAAGGATCATGTAGTCTAAGACTGACACTTAACTCATCCCTCCTAACTTGAGTTAAAACTAGATCTTTAAGCCAATTTCTATTAGCAGATCGGTTGGAAGACATAATCATTTAATCATAAATTTAAAACATTTATGAAATATATATACCTTTGTAAACAGGGTCCATTAAGTTTTCGCAACAGCTTCAGCCCTCCTTCCAAGCTCGTCACCAGCAATACCGTCAGAGAGGTATGGAGGATATGACTTACTGCTCTTACTTGGTTAGGTCTTACTGCAACACTCCTGGATATCAAACCGTTTTGAAGGATGAAAGGTATATAGAAGCAAAATTATCATATAGATAAAGACTTCAAAAATACTTTTCTTAAACAATGTATTTTATTTAGCTCCCCCTTTCAATAAGTTGAAGGGGTATATATAGACTTTTTACAAATGAAGCCGGTGTCTGTATTACTATTAGCCAACTCAAAAGTAAAATAATTAATACAGTACAATAATTAAGATAGGTAGCTGGAATAGTATGCTAGCTTTACAAAACTACAAAAATAAATGGACAACCAGTGCCTTTGGTACTGTTCTCCAGCTGTATTCAATACAATAATTAAATAAAGACATGATTGCTTTAATTTTACAACTAAGGAGTCCTTATCTAGAGATAAGTTCTTTTCATCGGGACCACAAATTTTAAAGCTACTTTGGCCGACAGTGCTTTAATATCTGCAGCTACTTCTGAAAAACAATTCCTCATTTATCACGCTGAGGCTGACATCATGGATGACGTTTTTGTCACTCCATCTATGAGTTGCTGACTGGGGCGTCCATGCTTTCTCTTAGTTTTGCATAATTCCTAGCCATCTCTTCTGCAACACGTTACTCTCTGAACTGAGTAACCTTCTTCCAGACCTTCATGGTTTTAGGATGGAAATCTAGATTTGGATATAAATCCATTAGTCTCATAAATAATTTTTGTGCTTCTTCTCGTCCCTTAGTCAATGACAGTACTCTTGTAATGGGAGTATATTGGGACCATATAGTAACAAATATTTTACCATCTCCGAGAAAGACATAATTGCTTGCATAGATTGCCTTCTCTAGGCTAGTTTTGAAATTTTCAATTCTCACAGCTTGGGTAATAATCTTGTCTTTTTATACATGTTAAAATAAAATTTTAATTTCTTATTATTAACCTTTTGTGAGTCAACAAATTCCTTAGCCGTAACAAGACAAAAATCCCAAATTTGATCAAGATAACGAACAGTTCCATCCTCACTACAATCCATAATTACGCTAATAATATAACTGATAATTATTCTTGAGTGTGAACTCAAGAACTTTAAAGATTCCTACACAATAATTGGAAATGATTTACACATATCATTATTGTTTCTATTGATTTCGATAATTTCTGTCAATCCTGCATCCGTGTAGCAGAGAATATCTTTTGCCATTTCTGAGGGAATTCTCATATTTAGACCTCCATATCCTTGCCAATGGATGTATGGATGTAACATATAACACTCTTTGAGAGAATGATCTATCGAGTCCACTTTTTAATCTTTCTGGTATAGGCCACTTCTGGCGGAATGTATGAACTCATTTCATCAAGTTTATCCCTTTCAATTACTAACTGAAGGAAATCTTCTTCATCCTTTTTGCATATTTCAAGCTATTTTTCTAAATATGAAATATATGAAACAACCTCATCTATAAAGTATTGTAGTTATGGGAAGTTTCTTTTGGCTAATCTTCTATACAATCCAGAACAAAATATAGATCCGTCTTTTGAAAGACCATAATTGTACTTTATGAAATACCAAGCATTTTCATCATTGCAGATGTTTAAAGCCTTAGGGTTATCTACCCTCATGATCTTCATGAATTCTTCATGAATGTCTTCATATTCATTTTCAGATTCTTTCATTGTAATTTCCTTAGGAGATTGTTGGTTTACCTATTTTTTGAATTCAGATATCCCAAAAAAAATCCCAATTTAATTCATCATAATCAGGTTTTTCATCCTCAAAGCTTTTATTAGCTTTATCCTCTTCGCAAGTTTGGTTTGGAATCTGTGAGGATTCACTGGCCTTTCCACTAGCCTTGTGTTTGTGATATGATACATCACCAGAGTTTTTACAACTCTCCTCCTGTAAAAGAGTTTGATTTGAAACTTTTAAATGTTCACTGACACATTCACTAGCCTGTTGATTTGGAATCGATAAAGATTCAATGGCACTTTCAAAAGCCTCTTGGTTTAGAATTTGAGATTCCTTGTCACTTCCACTAGCCTTTTTTTAGCCATCGTGGCTACTCTCCTATAAAAGAGTTGGGCATTGCGGCCTTCTCATAGCAGTCATTTCACTTTCATCCTTTTAATGAAGTTCCTCACTGAATTTTTTTACCTGTTCAGGAGTAAGGCCAAGTTTTTTTTGCTGTTCTTTCATAAAATTCTTCAGAGACTCGTGCTTTTAGAGCCAGAGGTTCTTTCACTTCATTCTTTTGAATCAAGGATTTCTCCTTTGGCTTTTCGTTAGCCTTTATTGGACTAACCAGTTCTTTCGAACTTGCTGGCTTTTTCTTAGGACATTCTATAAAGATATGTCCTTGAGATTTATATATCCAGTACATAACATCTTTCGATGCTACAGTTTTTCTTTTCGTTCCTAAGCAACCAGAGCCATTGCTCTTGGAGTCTTTATTCCCTTTCTTAACTTTCTTCATGCATTGTTTTCGAGTATGACCCTTTTTTTTGCAGATCCAACATAGCTTGATTTTTGAAGCAAGATCCATCTACAAAATTAGACAATTTACGAGAAATAGAATCAGCTATTACATTTTTATCAAAAGGAATATATTCAATATCAAACCTATAATAGCTAAACCATTCTTGCATTCTTAAAAGTCTAGTTTGTCTAGCCTCTTTAAGATTCAGATTCATAAATCCTTTTACATAGGTTGAATTTATTCTAATTACGAATCTGTTAGGAACCATAAAGATGTAAAAAGTTTTTATATCATTTTTTTCCGCTAAGACTTCCTTTTCATGAATTGGATAATTAATTTATGATCATTTAAAGGTTCCAGATCAATACTTACATATTCGTTCTAGTTTTCTACCTTTAATTTTTAATACTACTCCCCAAGATTTTTCTGAAGCATCTACTTCTAGGACTAACTCATCTGCATTTGTCGGTAAATTAAGACAAGGCAAATTTTTCATTTTATCGTTTACCTGTATGACAGCATGAGTGTCCTCATCATCCCAAAACGAAGGAACTTTATCAGATATTTTCTTTGATATTCTTCCTAGGTATTTGAAAAGTTTTTTACGAACTGTCTAGCATAATTAGTAAGTCCGCAGAATCTTTGCACTTGCTTCCTATCCTCTAGTTCATCAGGAAAGTTAATAAGCTTTTCAAAAAATTTTCCTTTTTCAATTTCCATTCCTAAAAAATTTATATTTTCCTTAAACTATTATATTTTTCTTTTAGATAGAATCATACCTTCATATTTGAAAATATCAGTCACTTATTTAAGGTGACTCATATGTTCTTTTTCATCATTACTAAAAACTAACACATCGTCTATATAGACCACACAAAAAAAATTCAATGCTTTAAAGACATTGTTCATTTTGCGTTAAAATACATCTGGAGTATTTTTCAAGCCGAATGATATTACCAACCATTCATACATCCCTTGAGGTGCATTCAAGGCTGTAAGGACTATAAAGGCTTCTTCCATCTTTACCTACCAATAACCACTTTTTAGATCAAATTTAGAAAAGATAAAAGGTTGTTTAAGACTTACCCTATCTATGACATCTCCTGTTGTAGGGATGTTATAACTATCATTCATTGTTGCTTTATTTATTTGATGATAGTCTATAACCATTCGTGCTTTCCCCCGCACCTGCTCTACATGGTTTATTACCATAAAGGTTGGACTAGAATATGTGTTATTACTATCCCTAATCAAATATTTTTTAAGCAATTTAACAATCTACTTGTCAAATTCCTCTATCATTTCATTAGTATATGTTATATTAATAGTTCTGATGATAGTGTTGGGATCTTTCAGCTCTAATTTAGCAGTTATGCCATTTAGCACCCATAACTTTAGCGGATCTTCACTAAATTTATCAATTAATTTTATAAGAAACTTATCCCACTTAGTTCCTTTCAGTTGGGATCGTGTAATAGGTTTTTCTATCACACCTTGTGCTTTAAAACATAACTCTATATACCAAGAGGTAATCTCTGATGCCTGATAAAATAAACAAGCTAGCCAAATTTCACCACGCTAAGTTTGTACTCTGAATGCTTGTTCATATGTCATAGATCCATACAACTATGATATTTTAACTGGATAAAAGCAAAATTTTAACTTATTTTTAGGATTTGTCAGAGATGTGATTTTTACACATCTAATTGAGATGTAATCATCGTCCTGTACAAAGGGTCTATTTTCTTTTTGCCCCTTTAGGAAAGTATTTCCTAAAATGATATCTGCATCTAGATTAGTGAATGCCAGGACCTTATCAATAGTGAACTTTTATCCACTTATGATAATAGGACCTTGTTTTGCAAATTGTGTCACCAAGTTCACTTCTCCACTTACCATACGTAGAACCATAGGCTGAGTCAATGATTTCCACCATTCATCAGGGAGTGTATTAGGTCTAGCACTAGTGATTGTTGTACCTGTGTCAATGAACGCATCCAAAGAGTAACGCTAAGACCTAGAAAACTTCAATGTTAAAGAAATATATGGACTCAAACCTGATTCGTCTGTACTAAATATCTTTGATGATGTCATGTTATCAGGACATACCATTTTCCAAACTTCCTTGAAAGGAATTGACTGTTGCTGAGAAATTTTTTGTATTTCTTTTACAACCTCAGGAACTAATGTTAGATGCTTAACCATCCTTACATTTTCCTGAATTTCTTCAACTTCATATACAAGTAAGCTAATAGTCCTGTATCCTATAATGGTTCTACCTTCGGAAGATGATTGTGTATCTTCCTCCTGGACTGGTGTCCTAAGGACTTCTTCTCTAATTACTGATGAAGTGAAATTACTTCTAGGTAATCTAGGGACATGATATGATCTTCTAGGAGGATTAGAAATCCTAAGATTTCTCATAGGTTTATCTAGGTTTAAGGTGATATTTCTACCCCTTTGTATGATTTGAGAGGAACCTATTAACCTTGATGTCCCTGCTAGTTCTTGAAGAACACAACTCCTAGGCCAAGATAACTCTAGAGGATTAATTTATTTTCTATGGAACTATCTATAGTTATATGAACCTTCATCGAATAACTCTGTGATTTTAGATATATTCTTCACTCTAGGATTGGTTGTATTAATCAGTCTAAAAATTATTCTAATGTGATACGCTAAATATTTAGCCTGAAAATTCATTCTATTTATATTTATGGATTTAATCCTTAATGATAAGGAATTACCCAAACACTTATCCTTTACTGACATTATATAGTTAGGATAAGTCTGGAACCAAACTGGACCATGTGTAAGGTTAGTCTGGACCCCTAATATTAGATGGTCTTAGAATAAATTCCATCTTTTATCTAACACAGCTACTATCACAGGACTATCAGCTGGCAAATTGAACAGCGGTATTAGTCCTACTCAGACAAGACCAATATGGATATATTGGTATGTTCCCTTTGATTTAGCTACCAATTCCCTTATTTTTGGTAAATTAATCAAAGGTACATCTAACGTTTCTAGTTCTGTACTAGAAACTCGAGTCATAGATTCTGATTGGGAGACATCTACTATGGACCTAAAATTGAATTTAGATTTATTGTAAATAGTATTGATGTCTACATTTAGGAGTCTCCATTCTAGACAACTTTTGGATGGATCATTATACTGGAAAGATTCTTCCTGCACTAGAGAAGTATCTAAGGGGATCATCTCTTCATCTATGGGCCCTTCTTCAGTATTCATCATGAATAGCTAGGCTGTCCAAAGATAAGATTCATCTATATCAGTTTCATATTCAGAAACTACTTCATAAACATAATCTATTTTATAATTTATATCAGAATATTCATCTTCTTTATTGGCTCATAGACAAGATTCTCGTCTTTGAAGAAAATTCTTCTAAGATTTTATTTTCGCTTGTTCTTTTGTGGACAAGTATTTGCTTTGTGATCTTTTGAAATACAATCCAACAATAAGAACAACTACTTAGAAGTTTCCCTTATGGGCATTCAGGGGCTCTATCATATTTTTTCTTCAAAGCCTCTATTATGTCCCTATCCCTAAGGTTGGTCCTCCTTCTAATAAACCTAGAAGGTTTATTAAACCTCTTTTTGTTGCTTTTATCATTTTTCGATATTCTTCTTTTTCTATATCCTTTAAACCTTTTCTTTTTGGTATCACAAGAAGAACATCTTGCTTTAGATCTTTTTCCTATTCCTTTCTCATTTGTTGTAGCACACCCGTACCTACCAGGAACATATTCAATCTGAGAGCAACAACTCTTATTCAAATAAGGAAGACGTTTTACATCTTGTCTTACTTGAAGTTCAGTACATGTCTTTCTTAAGGCATACCTAACTGTCTGTATCTTACCTCATGATCTATCAACCACTTTTTCTTCATTTAGGAGGAGTTGATAGGCATTCTTTGCTATCTCTGACCATAGTTCTGGGAGCTTAACAAAAAACAACGTTGACATGTAATTTTGAGCATTAAGATAAAGATTATAATAATATTTTTAGAATTAACATGCATAATTATCAAAATAACACATGTCATATATTTGTAGTTTCATGTAATACCTGTCATTTTTTTTTTTATTCTATATTCATGTTGCTGAGATTTTGTGGATAGATTATTGTGTTGGAAAATTTTAGAATTTTATATGCAGGAAGGATTTTGTGAGTCAGATTTTATGATTTTAAGGAAATAATTTGGAAAAGTGTAAAACATAAGAGTTATATAATTATATCTTATCTGTAAGTCTATAAAATGGTTTTGTAAAATTCTATGTGTGTGAAGAGTTGTGCCTTCTCGACCAGAGCCTATCTGGTTCACCATTTTCTGCAAAAATCCGAGAATGTTTGATTTTTCTGGGAATGTTTGAGGCTGAATGAGTCAAAAGTGTAGGCATGAAAAATGTTCCTTTATGTGTTATATTGTTGGCCTTAAAATTTCAAGAGAATTGGATAACTATAGCTCAAGAGAGATCTGAATTAATCAAACCTGTTCAGATGATAATTGGAGAGTTAAGTCTGGGTGAATTTTAGAAATTCACCATAATTTGTGTAGATCTCCTTTTGAATTGAGTTTTGATATGTTAGACCCTTGAGTGTCTATTTTAAGTGACAAAAAGAATCAAGGAGTTTGGAGGTCTGTAGCTCATTTGCGAGCTAGTTTAGTATGAGTTAGCAAGAAAGGTTTTTCAACTCAGTAGATACAAGTAGTGCGAGATGGTTTCTCAATTGCGAGATGGTGAGAGGCTGATCGAGCTAAAGGGGTAAACATGAAAATTGTGGATATTGTGTGTCTAGTTTAATTGGGAAAAGAATCAGGGCTTTTGGACTTCTCTATCTCGCTCATGAACTATTTTAGTGCGAGCTGGCGAAGTGGTTGGCGAGACAGGATTCCAGTTCGCCAAAATGGAATTTGGCGAAGTGAACTTTGGCGAAGTAGCATTGCGAAGTGGCATTTGGCGAAGTGATATTCGCGAAGTGGCATTCTCAAAGTAGAGAATTGGCGAAGTGGGATTGCCAAGACGGAAATTGGCGAAGAAGAGAATTGGCGAAGTGGGATTGCCGAGGCGGCAATTAGCGAAATAGGATTGCCGAGGTGGCAATTGGCAAAGTGGGTTTACTGAGGTGACAATTGGCGAAGTGGGATTGCCGAGGTGGCAATTGGCGAAGTAGAGAATTGGCGAAATGGGTTTGCCGAGATGGCAATTGGCGAAGTAGATTTGCGAGGTGGCAATTGGCGAAGTGGGTTTGTAAGGTGGCAATTGGCGAAGTGGGTTTGCAAGGTGGCAATTGGCAAAGTGGAGAATTAGCGAAGTGGGTTTGCGAGGTGGCTGCGAGGTGGCAATTGGCGAAGTGGAAAATTGATGAAATGGGATTGCCGATGTGGCATTGGCAAAGTGGCATTGCCGGAGTGGCTTTGGCAAGGTGAATTTGGTGAAGTGGTTTTAGTGAGGCAGTAGCTTATTTAACAAGAGATCCAGTAGCCATTTTCATGATACCTTCTTCTTCTCTTTTACTTCGTTCTTCTTCATTTCTTCTTTTATCTCTTTCCAATTTGTTCCATTCATTTTCTAATGCATTAATATTCAGAATTAATGCATTAAATCACTAGATTAATTTAAAAGGGTTTTGATCATCATTTCAAGTAAGAATCTTCAAGAATTCAGTTTTGGAGAAAATAAGGTAATTTTCTCCAAACTTCATTTTCTCTTTAGATTAAGAATTTGTAGTAATTAGAATAGTTATTTATAAGTATATAGAGTCTATTATAAGTAATTAAGACTATTAATTTTGATTAATATGGAAGATATCAAAATTTATGAAATTTGATAAATAGTGACTTGAATAGTAAGTACGTTTTGAATTTCAGATTTTCTTTGAGAAATAAATTAAATTGATATTAGGAAACAATAATAGAGACTATAAGATGATTAAATTATAAGGAATCATAGCATATATTATTAATTAAGAAAATCCTAATTTATAAAATTTGGGGATTTGTTAGGCTCAGCTAGTTCAAGGAATTTAAGAAGGCTATTCAATTAAGCAAGTGTTGACCGGATTTAATAGATAGTATTGTTGTAAGGTAAGTATGAATATCATAAATGTGTTTACTTCTTACGAGATGATTGCTAAATATTTACATATATATATGTTCACGGTATTGCCACTGTAATATTATGACCTACATTATGTATTTGTTTTATATATATATATGATAATGACTTGATCTTTTCTTGGACCAAGATCATGATTAAGCCTTTGCTATAAATGCTAAATTGGTCTCTTGAACAAATTCATATTTATTGAGAATGCAGTATTTTCTTTATGAACTTGAGACACATATGCATAGAACGCTTTTCCAAATAAGAGTAAATTCATTGGTCCAATATGCACAATGGGAACCTGGCTGATAGGTTATAGTATCAGTGCTCCACCTAGAGGGGGTCACGAGCTCTAGGCATATGCCCGCGCAAGCATATGTGCCACGTTAAGATAGCAAGGCTACTGATACGTATGTTATAATATGAGATCAGTTCTATCATATGAGATTTGATAATGCCATCCTTTGTGGGCATTTTATGTTCTAAATGAGAACTATGATTGGATTTGTGATATGATTTGATAGTGCTAAATATTATAAGCACTCATGTTCTTTCCAAGTAAAAAGCTTGATATTCTTTCATACCCCAAATATATAAATATATAAATATATATATATATATATATATATATATATATATATATATGTGTGTGTGTGTGTGTGTGTGTGTGTGTGTGTGTGTGGGTGTGTGTGTGTGTGTGTGTGTGTGTGTGTGTGTGTGTGTGTTCATGTTCAAGATTTGATATTCAGATTCTTGATTTATGTTATTCATATCTTATTGAGTTGAAGGCTCATCCCTCTTTTGTGGTTTCAAGTGCTAATGTAGCTCGAGAGAGAGAGCTAATCCAGAGGATAGAGCTTCTTGACTTATTCTTCCCAAGAAGTTTGGATGTAATTATTTTGGATATTATTTTGTTATATGTATATATAATCATGTCTGTTGAGGTACATTCTCTTAGAGCTCCATAGTTAGATATGAGATGTTTGATTTTGTAGCCATGGATGGTATTTATAGACTCTCACTTATTCCATATTGATGTTGGATTCATCTTTTGATCGATAAGGAACAAGTAGAGAGGTCATATTATAAATGATGATTTATAAGATATAATGTTTTGCATTGGTTAGAATGTATAATTATTGATGGAGGCAGGTTCAGTTAGGTTTCTACGGGTTTATGGTGGCCTTATGCTTACCCTTGCCCTAGGACCGTCGCACCGGTGGTGTCGGGGTGTGACATTTCATCAATGCCATTAAAGATTATTCTCTTTCTAATGACTCAGTTGCAACTGAGAAACCACAAAATTCTCTTTTCAGGGCATGTACGATGATAGCTAGAACCTCATCTACAAAAACTGTTTTTCTAATTTCATCTTTAATAGATATTTGAACTACTAGCTGATCTCAAAATTTTTTAGCACTACCAACCATGGTGGCTTTACAAAGTTCATAGGTGGCCTCAGTTGAGTATCTATCTGCTCTAGTTGTAAATCTGATCATGGTAATCTACTCATCTATTCTCTCAGACACATGCTTTTCACAATCTAAATTTAGAAAAGCTGTCGGGGTGATAACTAGCCTTAATGGATTATCCCTAAGTTGAAATTATAGTTTTGTCCTATGGGGATAATTAGGCTTATATTATGCCCTCTTTGTAGCAAGAAGCTCATTAAATGTTTTATCATCTAAGTGTAAAGGAGTTTCTTCTACCAGACCTAGAGATTTTCTAAGGTATTCAACTGCTTTGCTACTCTCTTGGTTAACAACTCTTATGTCAGGGTCAGCAATATAAGGAACCATTTTGTCTTTCCTTAGTTTCAAAATTTCTTTTTCAGAAAGAGGCTTTGAGGATCCAATAGGTTTTTTCAAAGCTTTTTCTCTCTCAATTGCATCGAGTAGTTCATTCACCAATTTTCCCACTTCTTTTACTAAGGCATTTCTTTATTCTGGTGAATCGCCTAAATTTACTTTTGCATGCAACTGCTCAAGGAGAAGGCTTACTTCATTATGAATAATTTAAAATGAAATCAATCATGAAGGATTTGAGCTAACACCTTCTCTATCTTCTTTCCCCATATTTACCTAGAATTACTAGTACTAGGTATATTTTCAACTCTCTCTCGTCTTTCTAGAATTATTATCCAACTATTTAGTCTTAGGAAATTTTTCCAAAGATCAAAAAAAAAGTTAATTTTCCTGAAGTATAATCTTTTCCAAATTAAATAATTATTTTTAAGATTATCACTCCAACTAGAAGTTTTAGAAGTCATTAAAGAAGTATCTTGATCTATAATGGTTAATCGAGTAAATATAGGATACTGCCCTTCTAGAAATTCTATTATATCATATACAACACAATATTCATGAGCTATACTATTTTCTAATGGAGCATTTTTATAAATTAAATCAATTCTAATTATCTCATCCCTATACTTAATTCTTCCACAAACCCAAGTATATTCCCACTGTATCAAGAAGTGTTCCCTTCTTTATGTAATCGAAAAGTGTTTTATTCCTTTATACAATCTTCCAGAGACTAATTGTCATGACCCGCTCTCACGAGCCGCGACAGTCCTAAGGCACGGGAGATGCCAATGGCGACCGACACCCGTAGAACCCAATATAAGCCATATCAATCCTATCAATATAATATACATGTATACAATCTCTATTCATTCACTATCAATCACAACCTGTCATACATTCTCAATCAACTGTATTAACAATACCCACAGGATCATAACAATTATGACATATATTTTCCATATCATAGTA
>CANXYC010057099.1:0-15781 GCA_948193065.1 Aleurites moluccanus
TTCTTTTAGAGCTCTATAGATAGATATGGAATGGTTTTGATTTTGTTACCATGGATGGCATTTGTAGACTCTCATTTGTTCCATATTGATGTTAGAACTATCTTTTGATCGGTAGGGAACAAGTGGAGATGTCATGATATAGAATGATGATTTATGAAATATGATGTTTTGCATTGGATAAGTGTATATTATTATGTATGAGACAATTATCTAATATTTTGCATTGGATGTTGTTTTGTCTTGATATTTAATTTTCTCACTGCCTCCTCAAAAATAAAATTGTCGCAACTCCCCATATCAATGATAAAATGACAAACTTTGCCTAGAATGGTGCACGTTGATTGACAAATATTTTTATGCAATCAGTCATCTTCGTCTGCAGCCTAAGGAGTTAAACAAGACCTCCTCACAACTAGGGCAGTTCCCACATCTCCCCCTATAAACTCTTCGTCTAAAGGCTCATCATCATACACTGGCAGTCCTTCGAAATCATTATGTTCTTCCTCATAGTCATCATTCTTAGCAAAAAATATGTTTTTCCCAGCTTTCTTACATTCAGATTGCCTATGACCCACTTCCCCACATGCAAAATATTTAATACCACTGCTACTACTGGCTCCCCTATTAAACTGATTAGCACCCCCAGTAGTTTTAGTTATATTTCCACCTACACGATTCACAACATGATTTCTAGCAGTATTATTACTAGTGGGATTAAAGGAATTACCAAAGCTGCTTGTTTAACGTGCTTGCTACTTCTCTACCACAAGAACCCTCTAGTCTGCAGCCGAAACAGAGACAACATCAAACATATTTACGGTGTCTTGAACCTGAACCCGTAATCCTCCAATATACCTAGCCACCAACTGATCTTTTGTCTCATGAATCTCATTCCTGGCAATTAGTTGGTAAAATTCAATGGTATAATCATCCATTGATTTGGTTCCCTGCCTCAGATTTTATAACCGCTGGTACATTATTCTCTGAAAATTATAAGGCAGAAACGTAGTTCGCAGGTGCTTCTTCATCTTCTCCCAGGAGGTTATCTTCAGTTTTCCCATCCTCTCACGTGACAATTTCGGTTGCTGCCACCAGGCCGATGCTTGACTTCGCAGTCTAGTTCCTATTAAGGGAACACATTTGTTTTCAGGCACTCCCTTAAATTCGAACACCTCCTCCACAGTAGCTAGCCAATCCAAAAATTCTTTAGGTGCAAGGATACCATGAAACTCAGGAATTTCAGTTCGTATCCCAATCTCCCAACGCCTACTATCATCGTCTTCCTCAACAGTTCTAAGACGCCTACAAGGTGCCTCATCAACGTACTCTTGTTCTGTACTCATATCATCCACATCACTGCCTGGATCACCACGACAATTCTGTTGACGATTTTGTTGCCCCTGATTGGCCCTAAGATGGGTCTCCATCAAGGTTTCCATTATGTCAGTAATCTACCCTATCATCTGTTCAAATCATTTCTCTATTCGCGCCACCCTTTGTTCTAGGCCACACTCGTTCCCCTCATCAGGACGTTGCTACTGTTGTCATTGTGGAGGCATGCTCTAATACCAACTGACGTTGCGGAAGCCTTCTAAGAGTCTGTTGATTCTAAATGAAAACTAGACTAATAGGCATCAAAATTCGTTGATTCAAAAAGAATACCGAAAATTAGAAGAAACAACTTTCAAACAGAAAGGTTATTTTTAATTCAAATCAAAACTCCATTAACCCTAAGTTTTACATAAAACTATATAGGAAATAACTTTCAGAAAACCCTAAAATATAATATGGTAATTTATTCCCAAAAGGAAACAAATCACTAGATTTATATAAATAAGAAAATAAATCAAAATTAACTTAAATAAAGAAACAAATCAAAACTAATATAATACTTTAAATAACGCCTAAAACTAAGTTTCCTATTAAAAGTTATTAAGAAAAATAAAAATACCAAAAATATACAAATAAATATGGAAAACACCAAATCTTGTTGATCTCCATCACAGGTTTAGTAAAAGGGTTCTACAGGTTTATAGTGGCCTTATGCCTACCATTGCCCTAGGACCGTTGTACCGGTGGTGTTAGGGTGTGGCAGTTCCTCATAGGATATACCATTTTCCTATGCCATTATCGCTACACAAATGTCTTTGTAATCATCAAGTAAACCATTGAGGACATGAATAACAAGGTCAACATTATCAATAGCAATGCCATTTATATCAAATTCATTGACTATACATTTTATTTGTTAAAGAAAATCTAAAACATAACATGTTCCTTTTGAGCAATTGAACAGTTTTTCCTTTAGCATCATAATATGACTTCGTGATTTGTTGGCAAAAGGTGTCATAGTCTTATCCCATGCTTCCTGTGATGTTGTTACAGAGGCAAGAATTGGCATTATTGTTTCACTAGTTGAAGCAAGAATAGTATGAAGAAGCAGATTGTCTTGTTGTACCCACACTAGGCACGCTGGATTTAAAATTTTCTCACCCTTTGTTCATTGGATTTTGCTAACTGTCATGGATATAAAACATTTGGTTCACAGTCTTTTCTTGCAAGTGACCGATGTTATTGATTATATGATTATTCCTATTGAACCATATTGTACTTGAAACTTGATATTGAATTCTATTGGAAATCTTATTTCTTGGCATTAATATTATTATCTTAAAATATTGTAATTTGTTATTAAATGATCTTCTTTGTGTACACTTAGCCTCACAAGTGAGGGAATATATATATTATTCACTGAGATTCGTCTCACTCCTTCATGGGTTATCCTTTTTAGGGTTTGATAGATAGCGACGATTCCATTTCCTATCTCTTTTTTCAGGTGCGGAATTTGCCTTATCTATGTAATGACTCCTTAATTGTATTTACGGATCTTTCTATAGTAGTTCCATAGTATGTAATAATGAATTTAGTAATGATATTGTAAAAATGAAGCTATGTGATATAATTATTACACTATATATGCAATTTGAAGTATTGGATTGGAAAAAATGATAACAAATGTGGTATGTATATTGTAGTATGGGATGAGTATGGGAATAGAAGTGTTGATTTGTGCAGGTTGTGTTAATGTTGGTTATGAAAAGAGGAATTTTGGGTTTTGGGTATTATATTATAAAAGTAGAATAGTTATGGCAAAATTTTCTGTAGAAAATGTAGAATGTGGTTCTATGTGTTTAGATGGCCTTTTGCCTTCCCCATACTCTAGGACCGTCATATCTCCTGAAATTGAGGGATGTGACACCAAACTTATGGATATTTTATTTTCTTTGCTTCTTATTAATGTGATGGAATGATAGAAGTAGCTTTTTTTTTTTTTTTTTTTGAATTGATGAAAATATTTATTGTTAAATTGATGATATAGTTTGTTTTATTTGATTTTTTAAAAATTAATGAATATGAATGATAATGTATAATGTATATATTAAAAATATTGTTTAATATTTAAATGTATTCCAACGTGTTGAAATCTAAATTTTTTTAAAATTAACATGTCAGAATATCGTGTTGTATCGTAGCGCGTGTCGCGTGTCGGTGTCGGTGCTTCATAGTTGAGTTTACATAAAGCATTTAAGAGAAATTTTTAGACAGAAACTGAAGAACAAGCAAAATTAAAGAAATAAGCAAAGAATCAGATTTTGGTAACCGTCAGGAAAGAGAGGATTTTGACTCCCTCCTCTAATACCATGTAACAAGAATTGATTAAAATGATCTGATTACACACAGAAAATGTCTGTTACAAGCTGTTTATATACAGAAAAGTAAAGAGGAAAAGAAGCATTTTAGAGCTGTACATTCTGTTACAAAGTTTGTTACAGAAACTAAGCTAACTGAAAAACTAAACTATGCTAACTGAAATGTAAACAATAAATAAAAACTATTAACATGTGGCTTTAACCAAAACGGCACCACTTTGGCACCCATATAAATTTTTTTTTTTTGTTAATTTTTTTTCGTTTTTATTTTCAGAAAGCTTTTATTTCAAAATCTTTGTTTTTTACGAGTCAAAGTCGTTTTTATAACATCACTCTAAGTCTCTAATCTCTAATTTGCATTAGCTAGCATGAGTAAGTAGGAATTTGCAAATTTATCGTTCAATTAGTGGTACAAGAATTATATATATATATATATATATATATATATATATATATATATATATATATATATTATTTGAAGCAGGGAAACCAGCATATTTAAAACTAAATTCTATTTTTATATAGTTTTAAAGGCACATCTCACACTCGTGTGCATTCAAGATGCTTGCTAGGGTGACACAAAAAAAATAAAATAAAAATAACTTTCACTTGAATTTTATAAAAAATCACAATCTTTTATAAAAAATTTCATAAATTTATAAAATAATGATGATTTTATACATTATTTTATAATTTGAATATATTTATAAAAATATTTTTTTTTATAAAATTTTTCATAAATTTACAAAATAGCAACGATTTTACCCATTATTTGTGACTTGCATTTTACAAAAAATAACCTTTTTTTACAAAATTCTATATAACAGATTATTAAGCAGCAAATCAAGGAGAGTTCAATTGCTATGCAGTTCCTACTGGAGTCAAGACCCTAGTTTTGTTTTAATTATAATTTCGATATATAATGTTTATTTTTTCCTAAATCAACAAAAATATAAAAAAAATTCAGTTATAACTTGATTAAACTTTTCAAAATTATGAGTAGTTTCTTAGAAGGAAATCTTGCAAGTGTTATTATAAGGCATTAAGCAAAGGATATAGTTGATGTTTTCATTCTATTCTATAATTGATATATTGTTCATATACTAAAGAACTGAATTTGTAGCCTTTCCCCACATACATAAACAAAATACGGCTGATAAAGAATAATAATAATGCATAGCATAGCATAGCATAGATTTCATCAAATAGAGTAAATGGAAGCATAGTTATCAAGATGTCAAACTAAAGATAAAAGTCAAAATGTAATTCTTGCCTAATCATCAATGACTGTATAAGTTAGTAGTTAGTTCTTTAGAGTTAGTTTTATAAAGTGATAGAAGTTTAACAATTTTTCTAGATAGTTAGTTTACTACAGCTACATATAAACAACTCAGTGTACTATTTTGTTGAATGAGATTAATATTTTTCCAAATCACATGATATCAGTGTTTTGGACTCTCCAATAGTTTCTCTCTCATTTAACATTTACTTTTCTTCTTCTTCTTCTCCTCAAAGTCCCTTTCTAAGTTTCCTTTTTGTATTTCTCTCTCTAAATCATCAATGGCGGTAGTTAATCCCCTTAAATATCCATCATCATCATATTATCTTCACCACCTAGAAAATCATAGCTCAGTCATAGTTACACCTGAATTAACTTCTATGAATTTTTCTTCATAGAAACAATCTTTTTTGCTTGTTGTCTCCATCTAAAATAAGCAAGGGTTTCTCGACGAACCATTCTAAACTAGCACTTAGAATCTCACTTTATTTGTCATGGTTTCGATGCAATAATCTCATTGTTGCCGATTACTGCAATCAATTTCACTCTAATTGCGTCTACAGTCTTCTACGTAGAATATGCAAGCAAGATTTGAGAAAACTAAAATAGGGGTTTTATTAGCTTGATTATTCAAGGATTTGTCATCTTCCACACATATTCTGAACAATCGTTCAAAGCACAAAATCTGTAGATGCTTATTTCACTAAGTTAAATGAAATTTGGGAAGAATTGAGGGATTTTAGACTCTTGCTTCACTGCTTATGTGGAAAATGCGATAAAACTTATTTTCAAGTGTTTGCAGATGCACAAGTGAAAGTTTGTCTTAAAATTCTTGACTGGGGTTGAATGAACCATACCAAGCTTTGAGGACATAAATCATTTTGATAAAACTTTTTCCTTCTCTTAATAACCCATTTCCAGATCGTGACGGTTTTAGGATGTAGGAGATGCCAATGGTGACCGGTACCCGTAGAACCTAGTATCACATGCATAATATATAACCATCAATTAATTATTCATTTTACTCAATTACCATTCATTCTGTCATTTTGTAATTCTTACTGTAATCTAGTGCAGTTGGCTGTAACATCTATCATCACATATCATATTAGTATTATATATCATGAAACATCATCATATATATACAGATACATGTTTATATCCTAACTAACCTATACATACCCCATGGAGCAACTATAACATGAACACCAAAATTACAAAATTCAGAATAATTACATAGATGACAAAATAAGGCAGAAATCCACAGAGAGTCTGAACTTGGGATTCTGCTACCTACTCAGCACCTGAAATGGTAAACAGAGAAATGGATGAGTATATAAGATACTCAGTGAATCTATATGCATTGCCAATAAATATAGTTAGGTAACAGATGGAACAATGATATCAATAGGTCAATATGAACAGTTTACAGAATCAATAACAGATGATGACAGAATAGTCAATAAGCATATCATAGGTTCGGTATAATATGGAAAATAGATAAAGGGCCAATACAGTATGGACTATATGTAAACATACAGTCTCCAATAATATCAGTATCAGTAAGCACAAGACTGATCAGGTCTTATAGCCAGGACCATAACCCTTCCCAGCTAGGGTATCAGTAATACAATGTGCACATTGCTGATAGTATGTACCCACTATCCTGTAGGAGCGGCAACTCTGTCAAGCCATATTAGGGTTAATATAAGAATGAAATATATCAATAGACACCATTATGCAACAATGGTATCGTCAATGACAATAAGCTCAATATCATTCAAATCAAATAGCAACTGAATCAATGGCATTGCAATATACAGTATACAATCAATGATAATTGGTTTGGTAAATAACAAAGGTATGGAACAAAGTTTGGCTAGACATATGAAATCGGTAGGCCAATTGGCATGCCAATATCGTTGGCAACAATGACATTCAAATGGTAGGCATATGGAAGAAGAATGCAATAGGCCAATGGCAAATTAACTAGGCAATTCATCAAACATAAGGTGGGCAACATTGAATGGGGAAATTAGCTAGGTTTTGGTGCAAGGTTATCAAAGCCCATTCAATCAACAATCAAACCAAATTGTCAACAACACAATAGGCAACAAATATACAATTGGAAACAACATTAAATGGATCAAATTGGCTATGAAATATCAAGGAAAAATAAAGCAAAATCAAGGCAATGAATAGTAACTTTTGGTTCGGCCAAGAGTGGGGTTTTACATATGGTTTCCAATCAACATTTCAATGCATTAGGAATGATAAAGGATGCATATAAGACTCACTAATTGCTTCCAATAGCTTAGGAAAATTGATTTCCACCACTTTTCTTCAAAGGAGGCATATATGGCAATCTTGTGTAACTTTATTTTCTACACCAAAATAACCACCAATTAATCATCCAATAGCCTCCAATTAACATATCCTAAGATCAAATATCATAACTAACATCAATTCAACAAGCCATGATATACAACTTCAATTAGGGTTGGTAAAAGAGGAATTTCTATTTAAATGCATCAATTGATGCAATCTAAGCTAAAACCCATCCAATTCAATCTCTAAATCATCTAAATAAACTATAAAATCAAACAAAACAAATCCTTACCTCAAGGTGAAGTTTTCACCGAAATTCCCTTTCAAACTTTTCTTGATTTTCTTTGTGTTTCCAAGTAAATTAATGATGGAGAATGAAAGAACCAAGCCTAATTTAGATTTTTCCTTAAGAAATTTTGGTTGGAAATGAAGAAGAAGGGAGGAAGAAGAAGTGGAAATGGTTCGGCCACGAAGATGAAAGAAGAAGAAGATGGCAAAATTTTATCTAAGTGTTGCTTTTATATTAAGCAAAAATGAAAAATTATATTTTGATCCTTAAACATTCAAGTATTCATACTTTGATCCCAATTTCTTTTGTAATTTATTCTGACAATTTTGTTTTGATTTAGATTTCAAAATACGGAATCTAAAGGCTTATTTTAATTTATACTTATTTATAAAAATAGTTTCAGAGTCATTCTAAAATCCAGATAGACTAATTTCTACTATTTCCCTCGAAGTTTCATTTATTTACAGTTTTGTCATTACTTACTTTTTTAGTGTTCCTAAATGTTTTTCATTTCTTTCTTTTTACCAAAATTACACATGCATTTATGTGATTTGTTACCCCTGGTCAGAATCAGAAATTCATTTGTTGACCGGACAACTAATTTCTCGGCAGTGTTCCCGACACCGACGATTTTCGGAAAAGTAATTCATTCGATTTCTAACTGCGTCTCAAAAATTATTTTCCATCATTTCAATACCTTTAAACCATATACTGAAAATTGAATCATGCATATAAGTTATAATATAATTTTAAGGGAAGAAACACAAATAATTTTGTTGTTAGAATCTCAAAATTTTAACGGATTTGTAATGGCTATAAAGAAAGACAAATCCACTATAACCTGCTACACTGTGGTAAGCCTGGTCATGTAAAGGAGTGTTTTTGGCTGATTGGTTGTCCACCTGATTTTAAGTTTACAAGATTCTAAGGTTCTGAATCATAACCAGTCTTTAGCTCATCAAGTCTCTGTAAATCAAATTCATCAGTCGCACACTAGTCAGACTTCTACAACATACAGTGGACAATCAACTTTTGGTCCATCCCATGCTGGTTCTTCACAACATGTTCATTGTAGTGGCCCAAAATCACAATTTCCTGCAAAAATCAAGTTGAATCTCTCTAAAGATCAAGTTCATAAATTGATGGCTATTCTAAATGATCAAACTCTTGCTGAAACCTCAACTAATCCATCTCATTTCACCAGCATTGTGGGTATAAATTCTTCTATTTTCTTAGTAGTAAAATCTACAATTTTTCATAAGCGCTTTCATAGTTTTCTATTTAACTTGGATAGTCAATAAAGGTGCAATTGATCATGTCATTTGTTCTTAAGAATCTTTTACATCTTCCCTGTTGAAGTGAATAATGCATTTGTTCAACTCCCAAATGAAATAAGAGTTAAAGTTACTCATATAGGCACTATCATTCTGAATTCCAACATCACATTACAAAATGTTCTTTTAGTACTCACCTTTAGTTTCTACCTGATATATGCGAGTAAATTAACACTCACAAAGCTATATCATCTCATACTTTATCAAATTATTGTCTTATCTAGACCCTCTCATCTTGAATGACGATTGGATTGGCTAAAATGGAAGGAGGTTATATTACTTGTGGCAACAATTTCACATTCTAGTTGATGCAAAAGCTTCATATCAAATTGTTCTTGGTCAATCAATTTCCTTGCAAAATTCTATTACATCTTCTATTGTTAGTTCTGAAGTTTGGCATCATAGATTTGGCCATGTTTCCGTTGATAGTTTCAAATTTCATATTCCTAATATTGTTAATGTAAGGTATAAAGAGTCCACTCCTCGTGTGACCTATCCTAGGGCCAAAAAGAAAAGAATTCCTTTTCCTGTTCATAGCCATAAAACAAGTAGTGTTTTTGAACTAGTTTTCATGGATTTGTGGTGTAACACCCTAATTTTTTTATTTTAAAAAATTGAGACTTGATAATATAAAATTTTGAACACTTTGAAATATAATATTGAAGTTCTAATTTTATATTTTAGCCTTTAACTATTATTTTCTTTTCGGAATTTTGAAAATTAAATACATGTTCAAATAATTTTTAATAAATTAAACAGTAGTTTGGATATATTATACTAAATATATTTTGTTAGAAATGTATTCACTATTTATTTGTAACTTTAAATTATAAAAAATGAAATTTTTATTGATTTTGAAAATGTAAATAAATAAAATAAAATATTTATATGAAGCCACATGCACAAAAGAATGAAAGAAAGAATAGAAAGGTGGTGTTGATATGTGCAGTGGACTGAACGAAGAAAAAATAAAGAAATAAAGAAATAAAGAGAGAGAGAGACTCTTAGTTTTAGATCCAAAAATTTTCAAATGCAATATTGAAAAATCTAGTTGATTGATTTTTGTAATTTAGGTCGTAAATAAAGTTATTAAAGCTTTCATTTGACAGCTACTATCAAAATGTCTTACAATGAAGAAATCGCTTAAAAAACAATTTTACCATAAAAATTTTGAAGTCTCAATTCTTCTGATCAGTTGCACGTTTTAATGAGTAGATACGACTATCATGCTCCTGGCAGTGAGACATATTTTTCGGTGATGATAAACGCCGGCCAACGGTATCTCCGATACCTATTGGCGATATTTTTCTTCAGCAGCCATAAAATAATATACTGAAATTTTTGGGATACGAATAATCATAGGGTCTTTCTAGAATTTAAATTATATGTGTATTGCTTGATATCTATATTTGTAATGCTGGAAATTTTATAAAATTGAATGTGAAAATTTTATATGCTGATTAGAAAAATTATTTAAGATAAATTATATGCTTACTTGATGAAATTGATGAATTTGGTTATTTATGAATATTTTGTGGAACTTTTAGTATATAAAATTATGTTTTAAACATAGTAAATAGTTGATAAAAATATTTATTTATTTCAAGAAAAATTAGACAAGCTCAAAATTTTAATTTGAATGAATAACAAATGTAGCTTCAAGCATTGAGGTCTAGAGTTCAAGCCTAGAGGTCTGCTGATCAAGCCTAAAGGTCCCCTATCATAGCTTTAAGTTCGAGCTCACATTTATGTAGCTTCTCTGCTTTTGCTTTAGAATAAGTTCGAACTTGCTCCAAATCTTTAGCGAGCTGTTTGATCTTCTCTTCATCCTGGACAAACTTATCCTTCAGCTCTTAGCCACTCTTCTTTTGGCCATCCACCTTAGTTTGGTA
Organism: Aleurites moluccanus; assembly: GCA_948193065.1. Lineage (NCBI taxonomy): Eukaryota > Viridiplantae > Streptophyta > Magnoliopsida > Malpighiales > Euphorbiaceae > Aleurites > Aleurites moluccanus. The sequence goes on from CANXYC010057099.1 coordinate 10,833, forward strand.
AGCCAGTTGCTGCTCCAGGGTTTTTAGTCTTTGCTTTAATACAGCGATCTATTTCCTTTTCTCCCAGAGTAAGGTAGTTCGAAGGATTGCGCTATCTCGAGGTACCTTAAATCTTGGATCTTGTGCCTTAAGTTCTTGCACATATCAATTTTGTGTACACGGCCTTGGTGATATTCATAATACTCGCTCATATTCCAACTTTTGGGTATAGGATTTGGTGGTGCCATAGGCTCTAAGGGAGTGATCAATTTGGATTCCAATGCCTTTTTAAACATCACACTCAAAGGTATGCCAAAGTCAGTGTTGGATTCCAATGCCTTTTTAAACATCATACTCAAAGGTATGCCAAAGTCAGTGAATGATCTCCTTTCAAGCTTCATGAGAGGATGGTTAGACAAGACATCTACTTCCCCACCTTTTGATTGGTGGAGTTGTTTGAGTTGGGAAAGTAGTTAGTGTTCCTTCTGAACTTTGAAGAGTTAATGGTTTAATCTTTAAGTTGTCCACTTTGGATCAAATCCTTAATCTTAGAGGCTATAACAATGAGAGCTTTGAAATCTGGGAGGTATTGAGTTTGGAGATGGGTTTGATACATTGGGAAGAGATTCTTGATAATGATGTTAATTTGCTCCTGCTCAGTGGGTCTATTCATCATATGGGCAACTTTTGCCTTCCACCAAATAAGAAAAGTGGAAAAGGATTCTCTTTATTGTTGCTTAGTGGCTTCAAGATCCCTCTTTGTGATGTCAACCTCAATGTTATAGTGGTATTGTTTCACAAAAGCATTGCAGATGTCATCCCATGACTTTTTGAAGTTGGTGTCTAGATCAACAAACCACCTGATAACAGCTCCAGTAAGGGATTATTGGAACAATTGAGCAAGGAGCTCATTGTCCCTCCAAGAGGATTCATTTTCCCCACATACATCTTAAGGTGAGTATTGGGGAAGGTGGTTCCATCAAACTTATCCATTGATGGCATCTTGAATTTGGGTGGTACCCTTATATTGGGAAAGAGTGTGAGATAATCAACATCAATCAAGTCCTTATACCTCTTAATGTTTTTGAGAACTCTTTCCATGAGTTTCTTAGTTTCAGATGCAACTTGGTCTTCTCCTTCTTGGAAGAGAGGATTGGTAATAATTATACTCGAGGTCAACCCATTGTTTGTCAGATCAACTATAGGAAGCTTTGAAGTAGAGGCATTGGCCTTTGGGTTGGATGATTTGGCAACTGGATGTGAGTCTAGCATGGTTTTCACCTCTTGGAGAATGGATTAGCTTTGTTGGTTCATGTTTTCAGTGAATTGAAGGTTCATCTCAATGAAGCGATTTTGTTAGGCTTTTATGGTGTGAGGTCTCGCCCGAACACTACGTCCAAGTCCGCTTTAAATATGGGATCGGAATACTCATTTGGGACGATTTCTCACGGAGAAGACGACCTTAGCGCCTTTTATTTAAAAATAATTTTTGATGTTTTGAAGTCGCCACCTTAAGTTATTTTTATTGGAAAATTTTAAGGTAAAAACACATTTTTTTACTCCAATTTTATCCCAAGGGAAGAAAAAGTGCACTGGTCTTTGAAACCAAAGAGGATTCGGGGACTAGGTTTTCGGTTGAACTGGGCTTCTAATTTTAACTTTGATTTAAAATGATTTTTATGAACAATTAAATAATGACATATAAGATGCATGAGCAAGTAAATAAATGGATGAACAATTGAAATGTAAGCAATCAAGTAAAACAATAAAAAAAAAAAAAAAGCGATAAAAGTAAATTATTACATTTCAAAATAGGTGATATCAACTCTAGCCCTTATGGGTTCTAAGTTGATCACACATTCCCCAAAGAATATATTCAACAAATAAAGTAAAGCAAATAATCAAAGAAAAAGAGATGGTTTTTGTCTTTTTTGGATTTGAAGCTTTTATACAGCTTGCCTACGTATCCCGTTGAATGGGAATCAAAACCCACGCAGTTCTTCCTTCTCGCGAAGGAGGGTTGATTTTATGCCCAATTTATCATATTTTGATTCTTTATTTTGATGCTTTACCAAAGTAAAGAAGATGAGTTAGGAGACGATACCTTTTCCCTAGCTTTTAGGGATGTTAGTGGACGGAGTGCTCTTCCAGATCGGAGTTCCACCTTGGATTGGATGAAATCCGAGGAAATGGATCAAAATGTCTTCTTAACTTTTAAGAAAATAAATGGATAGAGGGACCCCGCTTAGAAGAATAAATTTGGGGCTCCACACGCCCTTAATAACAACTTTTTAAATTCAAAGAGAGCTAAAGAAAAAAGAAAACTATGAATCGGAGGGGAAAAAGATGAAATCAAATAATGAAAACTCAAACTAAATGATTTTTTGTCTTCTTCATGCTGTTATTGTGTCTTGAAAGGTGGGAGGAGGCTTTCTATTTATAATAGAAGCTTGGAGGTCAAATCCCATCATTTTTCAATGTGGGATTCGAAAAAAATAGTTTTGGAACGAAGCTGCGGTGGTGCCGAAAGGGAGGTCTTGGCGGCACAGGGTCTGAAGGAGGGCGGTAGCAGTGGCAAAGAGCCATATTGCAGCCCTTGGGCATGGCAATTGCCGCCGCCACCCCCTCTGGCAGGAATGCTATGCCTAGAGGGTGACAACACTGGTCTGACTTCGTCCTGAGGCCGTTATGAGTCCATTCGAGTGTGGATTTAATTCAGGTGAGTGCCGTTCGGGTTGGCACTAGTCCGAGGGGTGTAAAAAATGAGTGTTCACAGCTGCCTCCATCATAGCTGTCCATTTTGAATGACAAACATGATGTAAGTGAACTGGATTGTTCCTGTCTGTTTGGATCAAATGAATGCATTATGATTGCATCTTGTAGGGTCTGGAGGTATATGAGGGTAATTTGTCAAACTCTGGATGATTTTTTATTTTTCTGGTATTTTTCTATTTTTGTTATTTTTTGAATTACAGAAGCTTCCCATATCTAATTTGGGCAAATGATAGCTCTATGGATGGTGAAAAATCATACGGACTCCTAATTCTGACTTGAATTGGTCCAGAAATAAAAGTTTCCTTGTTTTTGGCTAAGTTGGGGATATAATGGTCATTTCTGAAATTCTCAAAATCTATGAATAGAGGGTGAGCCTCTCCCATTCCCTTCACTCTCACTTTCTCATTTCTCTCTCTCTCTTTCTAGCTTCTCCCTCTAAAGTTCTTCTCTTTCTCTTGATAGCTTCAGCTTCTGGAAGTAGCAACCGGGGATATCATAGCTATGAGGCCCCACGGGATAATCCTGACCCGGAAAACCTGCTACAGGAATCGGAACAATATATATCTTGGGATGGCAGAATAGAGGTATTTATTATTTATTTATTTATTTATTTATTTATTATTATTATTATTATTATTATTATTATTAGAACACCATGCTTTGGAATAGAGGGGCTGGGTCAAATTTAGCCTATCTCGCTGATGCTCTATCTAACGAAACTCCAATAAAGCCTCTGTTAGAGCCTACTGGTTTTGTATCCTTCCTAAAGGTCAAAATCAATCCTAAGAGCAATATGGCATTGATCAAGGCACTGGCTGAGTGATGGTGGGACACCACAAATACCTTTCATTTTTCATGCGAAAAGCTGACGGTTATCCCATTATATCTATCGATGCTGACTGGCTTACACTTTGGAACCCATCAATTGGATCTTTGCTCTGACTGGAGGGTTACCTTTACTTCTGAGGATATGGCTCGATTTATAGGTCAGGATCCCCCTTGGGATCGCATATCAGTGCCTTGCACTTGGCTTCAGGCTCGATTGAAAGAGATGGAGCCATTTACTGACATGATATTTGATACCGAGGCTGTTGCTAGACTAATGATGTTGATTCTAGCTAGATGCACATTTGGTCATACACATCGTGATGCTGTCAATTTGAACATTCTGCCCAGCTTGATAGATATGACTGCATTAGGTGAATATGATTGAGCTGGCGCTATTCTGAGCACCATGTACTAGGAGATGTGTGACCTATCCCGGAGAGCTTTTAATTCTTATAGAGGGACTTATTTCATTTGGAAGATATGCTTTGTGCATCTTTTGTTTTAACTTGAACTGATGGCACTCTCTGCACCTTTGGATTTAACTTGAATTGGGAGGTACTCTCTGTACCTGTTCTGAACTTTACTTTTGTCTTTCTGACTATCTGTATAACATGCTTGAACCAGGTATAGGCCTATAAGTACTTTCAGACACTTGCCCCCACTCTTAGCAGCCCTAGACTAGATGTTTTTCCAGCTGGTGTCTGATGGAACAGGGAACATTAGTCTAACTTCGGTGTACGTGAATTTGGGACTATTCGAGCATTCTTTGGCAGTCTTGATGCTTTCCAGGTATTTCACCGACTTTATATCACCCATATTTCATGGGTTTTTTTTTTACAACAAATCTTTGTACAGGTTATGACGAAACCCTATATCGACCGAATATCGCTAATGCCAGTAGAACTCGACCCAAGTGTTGTACTGGTCTGCTCCCAATTGTTGCTCCGCTCACCATATTACAAGCTATACTACCTAGGAGAGAGAGTCTGAGTCTAGACTATTGGTAGGTGAGTAGTTTCGATACACCCACCAGTTGACATGACATGGAACATGGATATTTGTGCTCCTAATGAGGTGTACACTGGGCTTCTCATTCATCTGTACGTGACACCTAGGGATAACTATACGATATTCTGTCGCACCCATCTAATGGGTCCTGTTGGTAATCCATGTAGACGACTGGAGCATGCATCTGACATTTCTAGTCCTTCTTTTGCCAGACCTTGTAACACCTTAGCTTAGCCTGAACCAAATCCATATAGAGATCTTCGGGGGGAGATTTTTAATTTCTTTATATTGTTATGTTTATATATATTTATGCATGAAATTGGTATTTATGCATGTTATTTGAATTAGTTCTAGGCATA
>CANXYC010057111.1:0-10232 GCA_948193065.1 Aleurites moluccanus
TTCTATCCATGGTTCATGGGGTTTCAATCTCATAAGAAGCATATTGGTCGCAAGACCATCATCATATATCATCATTCAAATCGGGTTTAACAAACAAGAATCATATGAACTTGATCCAAGAAAAATTGATCAAGTCATTTATATTATATATACAAATATATACATATGGATAAACAAATCAAGGATGTTAGGTCACATTATTTCAAGAAACAAGAAACAAATAAAATGTTCATACTTACCTTAACACAATCTTTCTTGAAATTTCCTTTAGCAAATTCCAATTCTAACTCTTCAATTAATTTGGTTTTCCCCTCCTAAGAAATTTCCCCAAACATACAAATTTAGAATTTTCTCCAAATCAATAATATTTACCATGATTTCCTAATAATTAATTATCTTAGAGTCTCTATTCTTAATTCTTAACAACAATTTTATTTATCTCTTAAAGAAAAATGTGCATTTAATTCGGAGTTACTGTTTATGTTACTATTCATGACAGCCTCAACATTCTGATTTTCTTCCACATTAATTATCATTAATGACTTTAGATTACTTGCAATAAATTCTATATACCCAATATTAATTATCCTAACCCATAGACTTGAATAAATCTAAAGAAAATAGCTTTGGAAGTAAATTTACCTTATTTTCCTCAACACTGAAATTCTGATGATTTCTTGCTCAAATCTGATGATTTCTACCTTAATCTAGAATAATCTAGAAGTCTAATGCATTAATTTGAGTATTAATGCCTTAGAAAATAAAATGAGACTAATCTTAGAAAAGACTGAAAATTAACGAAGAAAGAAGGAAGAAAAAAAAATCGTGAAAATGCTACTGGGGTTGCTGGGGTTAAATAGACCACTGCCCCAAAGAAACACGCTTGCCAGCTCGCCAATCTGCCTCGGCAAAGCTACCTCGCATAAGCCAGCTCGCCATACTAATCCGGCAATGCCACTTCGTTAATCCAGCTAGCATATGTCACCTCACATATGCTGTCTCGCCAGACTCTCCTCACAAACTCTTCCTCACATATGCCACTTCGGTAATGCTTCTTCGCCTCTTCTCCAACTCGCTTCGCCTATCTCCCTCTTTGCCAAACTCTGCTTCGCGAACTGCCACTTTGCACATTCCCTCTTCGCATAATGCCTCTTTGTATAATGCCACCTCGCTTTTCCTCTTCGCCTAACTCTCTTCGCCAAACTTCTTTGCCTTTCCTCTTTGCCAAATCCTCTTCGCCTAATCCTCTTCGCCTTTCTACCTCGCATATGCTTCTTTGCCAATTGCCACTTCGGCAATTTCACTTCGCCACTTCGCATTGCCAGCTCACAAAATGCCACTTCGCATTTTGCTCGCTCGTCATACTAAGACTGTGCTAAGTTGAAACCTTCCCTCGACAACTTACACTTAACCAGCTCGCAAATGAGTTACAATTATCCAAACTTACTAATTCTTCTTACCACTTAAAATAGCCATGCAGGGGTACAACATATCCAAAATTTAAATCTCTAAGACCAACACACAGACCATGGTGACTCTTCAAAAATCACCCAGACTTATTGCCCCAAAATTCAACCGAATAGACCTGAGAAAATCTACTCTCCACTGAAATATACTTATCCAAAAATTCTAAAATTTTATAGCCAATATCACAACATATAAAGAGACATTTTTTATGTTTACACCTTTGGCTAAATCTGCACCAGTCATTCCCAGTAAATTCAAACAGACACTGCCTTTCTGCAGAAACACTCAACCATACCAGCCTTGCTCAAATAAACATAATTCATCACACACATAGAATTCTGCCAAACCGTTTTACAAAATTTCAGTTAAGACATAAACTCATAACTTTCATGTTTTACACTTTATCAAATTATTTCTTTAAGAACATTCAATTATCATCACAAAATCCTTCAACTGCAAAACAGAAATTATGGAATTCTCAAATATTCATATTTAATTAATTAACTCTCCAAACATACAATTTAATAAAAATACAACAAAATTGGTAGATATTACAATAGTCATTGTAAAGAATATCGTCAAATGAAATTTAAAGGTATACCAATGAATTGGTTATCGACAATTGGTTATAACAAATGCTATACAATTTAATAATAATGAGAATACCAATGTATTTCATTATGTTGATAGATAATCAATATACCAAAAAACTTAGCAGAGGCTACATCTTGGTAGCATGCCTACATGGTAGTCATACGGTTGATCGAACCGCATGACTAGAGCCTTACCCCCCTCTAGCTAGGGTCAGTCAAAAAGTACAATGTGCACAAAGTCTCGATGTATTATCATAGCCCCATCGAGAGGAAAATCTGTCATGTATATACTATACATTAATAGGGTTCATTACATAATGACCTAAGGTCCATTATGCATTTATTAATAACATTAACAATGCTCATATCAATTATATAACAATAATTAAGTAATTATATGAAAGATATCAGTTAGGTTTTCGATAAAAAATAATAAGTCAAGTCATTCCAATACCTATAATTCGAATTAATTAATACCAAGGATGCATTCAGAAACAAAGTGAAATTACACATCTGTTTTACTAGAATAGGTTAACAATTTGATATCATATATATATCCACATTTAGCTATTCAAGAAATATGGAATTCAATAGATTATTCAATTATATGCAACGATAATTCTGATGAAAACATGCTTGAATGGAAACAAATGTGCATTGATCCATATTTATTAACTTATAAGGTGGTTTCAATAATTAGAATTGGGAACAATTACAAATGAAGTAATATATAGTTACTCACCTTACAAACCAAAACACCCAAACTAAGCTCCCTTCTTAAACTTCCTTTTCTTTGTCTCTTAAAGCTATAATACAATTTAAACACAATTTAGGTTCAATCCAATGTTGAATTACATAAATTCTAAAGTAACTTTGAAAAACCCTTTAATTATCAAAATCTCAGGTTTTGGTAATCCTAGTTCATTTACTAATATCTCCCACTACACTTATCCAATTATTTCAATTCTTTTTCCTAATTAAACTAGACATCTCAGGTTCTAACATATCCGAAGGCCATTTTGGTTACTATACAATTTATGGTGAATTTCTAAACTAGGGTCTGCAACTCTGCAACCATCCTGCAATTTTCACCCGAATAGTCTTCACTCTTTAACTTATAACTCACTATGTAAGTGTACAATTCATATTATCTTTTCACAGAGTTTTATCTAAGACATAAAGGAACATTTTTCATATTCTGAGTTTCCCATGAATCAGATCTTAAGGTGCTATAAAATGCAAAATTCAGTAGGGTACCTCAGTGGAAACTCTAACCCGATCCAGTCCTGATCAGGGCTTTATATCTCACAACACAGCACGAATTTGGCAAAACTTACTTCTAAGAATATAATCTAGACACATATAGCTACAACTTTTGTGTTTTATGATTTTTCAATTTCTGAATTTAAGGCCATGAAATTGAGGGCTCAATATTCTGCTCACAACCAAGAATTTCTGAAATTCTGAAATTTCAGAATCTTCCCCCCCAACACACAACTTTACACAACAAGCCTCAATTTCATTTTTAACCACTAATTATTTACATATAACCTCATATAAGGTTTCTTACACTATCAATTTAATTTATGTTACACTAATTCAAAAATGAAAATTTTTACCTAAACTAAACCCTAACTCAATCTTCCCATCTAACACGTTTCTTCAAATTCCAACTCCATAGAAATACTACCCAACCTCCATTCTTTCATTTAAAACAAAAAAATCAAACTTTAGAGCAAGGTGAAGAAATTACCTCTTGAGATCCTTAGCTCCAAATGCTTGATCCAAGCCCAAATAGTTTAATTAGAAATGATGGGGATGATTATTTGTGAAGGATGAAAGGTTGGATCATGGGTTTTAGATATGGTGTGAAGAAATTTTTCCTTTGAAGCTCTAACAATGGTGGCTTGCCATGGTGGATTCAAAATGGAGAGGATGATTTCATTTGGGCTAAGGGTATATATTTCTATAGGTTTAAAATTACCCATACCATTTTGTCATTTTCTAATTTAATTTCTATCTCATTTTTCCTTTAATTCTTTAAATACTTTCTGTGTTTAATTTATCCCGTATATATTTTTAATACACTCTTTATAATGTCTATTTTAATGTTCATTAAGGTCACTTTATCAAAAGAGCTACAATTATTTAATTAAAAATAGAATTCTATATGATGCTTATAATTAAGCTTATTTAGAGCTTCTAACTAGAATTAATTATTCCATTACCTATTTCATTCAATTAAATTCTCAATATTTCTTCTTAATTTCGTTTTAAACTTGGGTGAGTTATTACAGTGGTGGTGGTGTAGTTGTGGTTAGAGAATGAGTTTATATTATGTGGCAAACAAGTAAAAATTAAAATGTAAATAAGAGGTATTATAGACTTTATACATTGATTTAACAGATTTTTTAACAGAAGGACCTCAAATTGTAAAGGAATCAAAATTCAGGGATATTTTAGTATAATTTTAAAAATAAAAGGACATTTTAGTATAATATGAAAAAATACAGGGGTATCAATATAATTAACCTTTTATTCAAACATAAAAATACTAAAATTCCCTTAATAAATACAATTGCTAAAATACTCCCTAACATCTAAAATAAATATTACACATAAAATAACCTAAATTATCTTAAGAACTCATATTTTCATCTTAAATCAATAATTAAAACCTATAAATTAGACTTGATACACATATATATTTATAGAAAAATTAAGGGTTTCACAGGCTATGACCCACTTACTAAGCAAAATTTGAACATAATTATTAATAATATAGCCACTCAGGGTTATAAACTTAATCGTATCAATATAATTATTCCAAAAATGTTTATACTTAACAGAACAACAACTAAATGAGGAAGCTTAACTATTCTCTAACTCAAACTTTCAAGAAATATAAATAACGAGGCAAACCAAAAAAATAACCATGCGGAACTCTAAAATTTGTATTACAAAATGAATATGTATATATATAAATAATTAAATAACAAAGTACAATACTTCACTATCGGAAGATGAAGGGCAGGAAGACTCGACCAATATCAGACTCCTAATGCTCACTTGCAAGCTGTAAAAATAAATTGAATAGGATTAAGTGTTCAACTCAGTGAGTTATATAATATTAATATAACCTACAATTTAGAAACTAAAAATGCTTATGCAGGATGTCAAACAGAAAAAGAATCATAACATTATCACATAATCATATAAGGATGGGGATTAATATATAGGAATCATTCTAAACCTCAATCTAGAGAGTCGATTCTTCATATCTAGCTATCATATTCCAAATATTGTCTCTTATATCCAAACTTAGGATTCTAGTCATCACTGAATTAAACCTCACGTCCTAAAAAAATTTGGAACGTGACGGTCATAATGCACGGGAACAACCTAAACTACCTACACCATAGAACCCATTACCTTCTATTATCTAATTAAACTATTAATTACCGATTAAAATTTTCAGCATAATTTCCCTTGTAATCTCAATATATTTCCCAATGTAAATAGTGTCAAGTTCAACATCTTTAATATTTCCCAAAATACTCAACTTGTATAGAAAATATATTTCTAATCTACCCCTATCACCTCACTATAATAATTCATTTATAATTTTCAATTACATTAGCCAATTACTTCAATATTCATATAAGACAAAAAATATTTTCATATATTATGAAATTAAAAAAATCGCATACATGTATTATCTTATCCCTTTCCTATCATTCTTCATAGTTATAATTTTTCTTTACAATTATTTCCAATACGCATTTACACCTCAAATCCATAGAGCATTCTAAGAGCCAAAATATATATAAAACCAAAACTATATAACTTGATACCATTGGTTCCAATTGAGAGGAAGGAGGAGACCTTTGGGACCACTACCTTTAACTTACTCCCAAAGTGAGTAATAATACTCTGTGAGTCATAAATATATTATTATACATAAGGCTATATGTGGTATTCAATTAGTAGGAATCAATAAATAGGTTAGGTAATCAATTAATATAACAATAATATCAAATTTGGTCACATATGTCAATGGTTCAATAATTCAATTAAATATGAACATAACAAATATGGGGCCACATGCTCGTGATATAAACTCGTGAAATACATAAGGTTGATCAGACCTTATGGTTAGGAGTATTACCACCCCTCCTAACTAGGCTAGAACATTGTACCCTGTCCAGTAGGTCATTGTGCACAATACCGATAGTTTTTCTCCCACAACTCCATCGGTTGGGTAGCTCTGTCATGTTATATCATCGAGCATTTAGCAAACAAGGATGTCACAGGTCACATATGTCAATGTAGGGAATACCAAATATCAATCGTTAATCAATAAAGAACATGTGATATCTCATGGTTTCATTATGGTTCATTCCAAATAATAACTAGTAAATAGGTTCAATAATCCAAGGAATGGCTATAAATATGCATAATAATATTTTTATGACTCACCTTTAAATCCTTGATTAGCCAATTTCGTAAATTAAGCTTTATTCTCTAAATAAGCTTCCTTGCCTTCCATTAATACCACCATCATCATTTTCATTTTCTTTTTATACTACAATCAATTAAACATCAAATAAGCAGTCAATTTTTTTCAATTTCTAATAATTAAACTCAAATTAAGTTTTCCTCCAAATTCTAGGGTTTGTATCTAAGGATTTCTTTTATAATTCACTACTGGAAGCCTTGATTCATTTACTATTATCTTGAACTAAAAATGACCAATTACTTTAATTATTTTTCCTACTTAAACAAGACATCTCATTTTCCAACCTATCCAAAATTCAAATTAATTCAAGCACTATACAATTTATGGTGGTCATTTGAAGTCAACCTTACTGTCCTGCAACTCTCATATGGGCAGACTTTACTATTATAGCTTCAACTCAATCTGTATAGATCCAATTGAAAAAATGTTTTATAGGTATTTATATCACATATACATAAACATTTTTTATGGTTTGAAATTTTTCTAATTCAGAATCTAAGGTCCTCAAAATAATAAAATACAGTAGTATTTTTTGTTGAGTCATCCATCTGAGTCATTACTACTTAGGGGCCAATTTCTCTTTACACACTTCAAGTTTTGTAAAACCGTTTTAAAATTATATATTTAAGACATATATCTATAATTTTTATATTTTATACTTTTTCAAATTCTTTCCTTAAGATCATGAAATTTGAGCTACAACTTTCTGCTCTAACACAGATTTCAGAATCTGTAAAACCCTAATCCAATTTAAGTTCTCCCAACTTGAAACCCTAATTCCAAATTTCTCTAATTAACCTTAATCATCAAATCAATTCATTAATATTCACTTATAAACCAATATAATAAAATTAAAATTAAGAAATTAAATTAATCTCTTCAAATTTCCAACTTAGGTTTACATAACTTAAAAATTTTATATTAACTTTCATATATCATCATTTATATAACTCAAATGATTCAATTCTTTTACCATTCAATCCATATAACTCATTAAATTAAATTAAAGACTAAGTTTAGGAGTTTAACTCATCTTGAATACTTGAACTTTTCCCTTCTTCCATATCCTAAACACTTTGATTTGCAACTCAATCAACCTTCCTATATCAATTTTTTTCTAACACCTAACCTTAACTAGCTTGAAAATTTGGTTCCTATGAAAATAGGTTGAAAAAATATTCTTTGAAGTTTGGACTTAGAGGGTTCGGCCATGAAATCCATAGCTATATATATTTATTTTATTTTTAAACACTTAAGCTAATAGAAAGGAAGAAAGAAAGAAAATAAAGTTAGAGAATTCTAGAAATTAGACAAATCTTTAATAAACATAAAATGGAAAAAATAAAGGAAAGAAAAATCTACAAAATTATTATGTTGGAGGGACACGTAGCTGACCACTTTAGAGAAAAGAAATGAAGAAATTTCTTCATACAATATTTAAATAATTTATAGTAAGAATTTGGGTTCCAATTTTCACTTATTTATAATTATGCCATTAAATACTATTCCTTCTTCTAACAACTTCATCTTCAACTCCAATATCATTTGATACACCATACTCACTCCAATTTATTTTTAATTAGTCCAAAATCCATCTAATTTAAGTTATGTAAAAGAAATGTGAACAAAATAATTGTCAAAAATAATTAAAAATTGAAAACTGACAAGTGCTCCGAATCATGATTTTCTCATCACCTTTTTCTTCTCTACCATCTATTCACCTATTAAACTCCATATTGATCCTCAAATTATTATTTTTTTAGGTGATTTATACTTAATTAATTTTAGCAAAAAAACTCTTAAAAATATTTTAAAAATCGTTTATTGATTGATGCTACTTATTATCCTTCTTAGGATTTCTTCGAGAAAATTTTCCTTGAATATTTTTTTATACTTTTTAAAATTAACTTAACCTAATTTACTTCTCAATTAACTTAAATTTCACTGCTATAATCCACTTAAATTCATATGGGCTTTTAAGATATTACACAAGGCAGCGCTGACCCGACTGATAGCAACACTAGCGATGAGCAAGCCCTCAAGCTGTCATACACCTATCATAGCTCATCATATCATAATCATCATATCATAATCAAAATTTAAATCCTACATTTATCTTATGTCATCCTAATCTCATCCAACAATCATACGTGATATGCAACAATCACAAATATAATAACACCCACATTCATTATACTCCTATAATCTAATGCAGATAATCATAATATATATATATATATAAGCAACCATGTCATGTATGTATGCATAAAAATAATTAAATAAAAAAGAAATGAATGTTATATTAAACTATATAACTCACAAACTTAACAACGATCCAATTGGCTCTCTCTCTCTGCAACTTAGCAATTAACATTTATCATTAAGAAACTTGTATGTCTCAATTATCTGATTTAATTTCATATTTAATATTATCATTATTAAACTTTCAGTTCATTGATTATATTCATCATAAAATTCTAGAATTTATTTTATTCCAATCAATTCAATAAAATTTATAAGTTAATAATCTTAATTTTATTTAAAATTAATTGACATTCAAGACCTACAAATTATCACCATCATATCCTTTGGGAAAAGGTGCAATATGCCCTAAGACTATAGTGAAAATATTACATTGATACATTTTTTTTTCGAAAGCGTAAATATGACCATGAAGTCATAAAAATGGGGCAGAACGCCCCTCTCCGTTATCTCCCCCACACCTTTTCTCTTTTTAATTTTTTTTATTTTTATAAATATATTTAAAAATTCATAAAATATTCATTTTAGGTTCAAAAATTATAAATAAATAATCAATAGAATTCTTGTAAAGCAGGATGTTAGAGGCATTGAGCTCGAGTTGACCTTTGTGGATAAACCCAAACTCGTCAAAGGGAATAATAGGACAATCATCGGATCAGATATCTGAGTATCGAATCTTTGTGAAACAAACAGAAAATAAAAGAGAAGCAAGTAAAGAGAAGAGAAACAAACGAGCCATTGATATGAGAGAGACTATGAGATCTGAGAGGTTTTTTCCTGTTTGTTTATATCTGTCTATGTTGAGTTATCTTTTATTTTTGCTTGAAAGATATAGATAAAGTGTCACACCCCGACTCCAGTGGTATGACGGTCCTAGGGCAAGGGTAGGCTTAAGGCCACCGTAAACCCGTAGAACTCACATATCCTAGATCTCATACACAATTCATATTTACCTCACAGATATTTATCAATCAAACATTCATTTCAAGATTCATGAAGTCATAATTTATATCTTTATATTTTTTTTTTCATTTCATAATTTCCTCTTGCTCCTTACTGATCAAAAGATGCATCCCACATCACTAAGAAACAAGGGCAACCCAAAATAATAGAGCATACATCAAAATATTATCATCCCCAATGACCAACTACGGAGCTCTAGAGTATACTCCCAATACATAATGTATCATAATACCATACAATGAATATACATAAATATATTTCAAAATGAATTACAATAGAGGCTTCTTGGAAGAATAAGTCAAGAAGCTTGATCTTCTCTATTAGCTCCCTCACGAGCTACACTATCACCTGAAATCCACAGAAGGAGAGTGAGCTTTCAACTCAGTAAGATATGAACATGCAATATGAAAGAAATATATATATATATA
>CANXYC010057131.1:0-51640 GCA_948193065.1 Aleurites moluccanus
TTTTTTATTATATATTTAATAAAAATTTTTTTTTGTTGTCTCTCTCTCTTTTATTTTATATATATATATATATATATATATATATATATATATATATATATATATATATATCAAATTAAATTTTAATTATCATATTAAAAAAATTTTAAAATTTAAGTAATTTTTTAAGATATTTATCCTAAAGGCTTTAATTTAAATAAAATAACAAATATTATTTCCATGGCTGCTAACTTAATTTAATCAGGAATGAAAGTAAAGAATCCTACAAATGGATCAAAGTGATATGGCTCCAATCATTCTCTAATAAGTGAAACAAAGCTGCAAGCTGGAATTGGAAATTCTATATTACTGTATCTCCAATCATATGACCTTGAATCATAAGTCTCTTATACACATTTGCAGGTCAAAACCTTCCAATTCCATATTCCAGCTTCATTGCAGTTCAAAAGTAAATTAAAACAAAATAAAATCCAGCTTCAAATAAAACCGTGTCCCTTGATTTAGTCTATGCCCGTCCATTTAAAAAAAATAAATAAATAAACAAATAAAAGCTTGGCTAAAATTTGTATTAATTCTTATATAGTATGAGTAAAACAAATTAATCTAGGAGCAAAAATGTAATTTAAGCTCCCACTACCTCCTCCTTTTTTTTTTTTTTTTTTTTTTTTTCTATCGCTCTCTTTCTAAATCGTACTCCTTTCTTTATTTTTATCCTCTTTCACTCCTTAGATATCAATTGCTTAAAAATATTGCGGTACTTATTTTATTTTTTTGGATTGTTTTATATTTATTTTAAATAAGATTTTATATTATATATGAATTTATTTATTTATATTTATATTAATTTTATTTATGATATTTTTTATAGAGATTTATTTGTTTCTGTATATAAAAATTTATTTGTCTCTTTTATACGAGGAGGAGATTTCGTTTTATTTTTAAAAAATTATACTCATAAAATGACTTGATATCAATATAAAGTAGAATATTTTCCCGTCAATATGACAACTATAACTGCTGAGTTGAATGTTATTACTATTATAATTTAATTAATGAAATTTAAAAATAAAACTCATTTCATATTTATATCTATTATAATTTTTATAATTATTTTTATCAAAATGTATTTTTTTACTATATAAATAAAATAATATTTTATATATAAAAAAAAAAAAAGTAAAACCAATTACATATTTCGTTCACTTTGCGTTTATTAAACGTGTTCCACAATGACAAGATAATGACAGTTAGGTCCCTCGTAAATCGGATTAGGCGAATGAGTAATGAATTACATCTCCACTGGGCCAGCAACTCTTATCCATAAATTTTTAGCAAGTTATTTAAATAATAAGGGCATTTTTGAAATTCCAAGTCCAATTTCTTCTCTTTAAAGTCGAGAAGAGCGGACACCGAGAGAGAAAAGGAAGAAAGAAGTAGTTTTGAAAAACAGAGAGAGGGAGAGAGAAACGGAGTTTCATTTGAAAAATTAAAAAGAAAATAAGCATCTAAAGAAAAAACATGGGAGATGTTGTACTGTTCATCGATGATTGGAAATCAAATTGTGCAGTATCTCACTGTAGAATTTGCCATGAAACAGAATTTGAAAGCTGCAAGAGCTTCGAAGCTCCTTGTGCTTGTTCAGGAACTGTTAAGGTAATTACAATTTTATCTATCTATGCTCTGTTTTTGAGGGTTCCTTTTTTCTTATGCTCCGTTTTTAATCCTCTTTTTTTTCCTTTCCAAATTTGGTTTCTTGATTCAGTTTGCACACAGAGATTGCATACAGAGATGGTGTAACGAGAAGGCAAACACAACTTGTGAAATTTGCCTTCAGGTATGAATTTCCGGTGATCGTAAAAAGAAAATGAATTTGAATTTATTGTTTTGTTTTTATTTTTTAACTTGTTTCAGATACTTCTAAATTTGATAGTATTTAAGAAATTGTATGGTCTCTCTGTTTGATTTTTATTGTTCTGTTTCAAATTGGATTTATTATCATTTTTAATTCAAACTCTGTAAACATCAACTTTGTCTTTGGCTTTGAATTTTGGGCTCTACAGTTTCCATTCTTGTCTTTATTCAACTTTTCTTTATTTTAAATTTTCCTCTCTTTCTCTGCCTATGCTATAATAACAATATTTTCATGGTTTTTTTTCTGTTAATTCAACATTCAACAGTAATTTTGCTTTTTGAACAAAATATTAATTTTTTCAAATGAAAATAAGTTTATGAAAAAAAAAAAAAATTCTGAGAAACTGGTTCAAGAAAATTTTCTTCCATGGGTTGCCACTTGCCAGCAAAGTTTTTAACTTTATTTAGTCTTCTTATGACATTTCAATTTCAATCATTTCAAATAATAAATAATTTCAGAGCATGAAAATTTGGATTTTTGTTTTCTGGTTTTTGCAGAAGTATGAACCAGGTTACACGGCACCTTCAAAGAAGTCTCTGCTAATCGATGCAATGACAATTAGGTACATATGATATTGATATAATTTTCCACTCATATATTTCATAATTTCACCAATTTCTATATAAATAATAACTAATAAAAATCCTACGCGTGGCATTATCCACCAACTTATTATTATTATTATTATTATTATTATTATTATTACATCTCATCTCTTATTTGGAAAAGTACAGAATTTTTTTGGTGAAAATTAAAAATAAAATTTTAAAAATATTATTTTAAAATAATAATTTAAATTTTTTTTTTTTTTAAGTTTCAAAATGATATTTTGAATTAATCTGTCAAACACTCCAAAAATTCGTTTAATATTTTTAAATTTTGAAACTGTATTTAATGTACATTTTAAAGATATCTAAACACCTCCTAAATAGCCTATAGAAGTGCTTGACAACTAATTTTGCTTTTATTAAAAACATAAGTGTTCTAATATCTCTTTGCTTAAGTTGCAATATCTAAATTCAAGTAACATGGATTGCTTCTAATTTTTCTTTTTTTGATGATTATAATAGAGATAGCGTCGAAATTCCAAGAAGAGAACATGACCTTGAAAGCTTAGAAGTGGTGGCAGTTGCACAAGGAGTAACCGTAGATGCAGCCTACTCCGAATGCGCGTCCTCTGCAGATAGAACCGCCTTTTATTGCCGGTCATTAGCTTTAACAGTAAGATTTATTGATAACAACATTCTTTGTCTAATCTCTATTATGATTTACAGATTTAGATTGACAGGATAATTAGTGGCATATGGGCAATTGAGTAGTTGATTTGTTATATCATTAATTAATAGTTTCAATAGAACATAACTTGCTCTTAATTTTTAATTAAATTTTTTAGTTACCAGTATGCTGTACTTTGGTTGACCGAGCTGAGCTATATGGACTTTTAATGCATTTAATTATATTCTGATAGGATTGTACCACCGGATGGGTCATTCATTTTGTAATTGTTTACTTGTAATATCATTTAATAGAAATTATTAAATATAAACTATTAGATAGGACAGTAAAATATTTTTTCTATTCACGTAATAATACATATACATATATATTTCATTTTATACGAGTCAACAATTGAATAATAAAAATATATTTTTATCTTGTCTCATATTTTTTTATCATAAATTACAAGATTTGGTCTTACCTAATAATTTTTCATCATAAAATATAATTTCTATATGCGGACGAGAACATCATCCGGCAGTCAAACGGCCTGCCTTATTGAACAATAGAAGGAAAATTTAAATTCTTTTAAATATTTCTATTTGAAACTTAGACTAGTTAAAGATGAGAGACATTAAAAGGAGGTGAAATTGTAATTTGGAAGTAAATAACTTTTAATTTGTCCATGTTGTGTATAGTTTCTTCATTTTTTTCTTATTGTTTTATTAAAATGTTTAATTGAATTGGCAGTTTACGGCCCTTTTGCTTTTGAAACATCTATTGGGAACACTTACAGGCGAAGCTGAAGATTACCCTTTTACACTCCTCACTGTAAGTAATTTTAATTTCTTATTATAGCTGTTTCGTGCTTCAACTGCCATAGCTACTACTTAGATGGAATTAGATTATTTGTCACTGTCTCAACTCTCTTTTTGGGGTATGCTTCAGATACTTGTCTTAAGAGCTAGTGGAATTCTTCTCCCAATGTTCATAGTGATTCGGACAATTTCAGCCATTCATAAAACCATTCAAAGACATTATCAGGTCAGTAAATTTTTATTAACCAATTTTAATTCAGTATTGTAAAGCTGGCCAATTTCTTCTTAACTCTAAGTGGCAATGATTTCTAAACAAGTGCTAAGGAGCAACCTAATTCTTGCATACTTCAGA
This sequence comes from Aleurites moluccanus, assembly GCA_948193065.1. NCBI lineage: Eukaryota > Viridiplantae > Streptophyta > Magnoliopsida > Malpighiales > Euphorbiaceae > Aleurites > Aleurites moluccanus. The sequence goes on from CANXYC010057131.1 coordinate 4,301, forward strand.
ATTCAGTTGCTATTAAGGTTTATCTTGAAAGGAAAAATCTCTGAGCTAATTATTTTATTTTGCCCTAAATTTCAGGATTTGGATGACGATGACAATGAAGATGACACATCAACAGACTTTGATGGAGATGAAGATGAGCAGCATCATTTAGTATAAATGCATTAACCTAAAACTTCTAATATAGTTGTCCATTATTTTGATTTGGATCAGAGCATTCCATCAATGCTCATCTTGTCAATATTCTTCCCCCTTTTTGTGGGGCAAAAATGAAAAGAAAATCAATTTTATATAAGAAGATTCAGTTTTAAGAAATCCATCATTTCAGTAATTAAAGAACCCCACCAAGCACCCAATAACTAAACAGTTCCGAAAATAAAAATCCATATTGGCCAGGAAGATGAACTAACATTACTTAACTAATGTGTAATCACTTTCACTTGCTAAAAAAACTATACATGCATTTAATCACTTTCAAAACAAGTCAATTGCATGATCAAGATCTTTTACAAAATATGGGAGCCAACTACCTTTCACTTTGTTGGGTGAACCCTCCTCTATTGACATTTCAACAATACATAATTGCAAAAGCATCACTTCTTGATTGAGACAAAACCACATCCTTCTTATTTCCCCACAAATATAATTACTGTACTTTTGTTAACGCAGCTTAAAGTGACTTTCTCTTTCAATCCTAAATGGGGTCCAGATGTACGTAATTGTCCAATCCAATTTAATTGCATACTCAATAGCTACAAATTTTACCTAACATCATCAGATGATCCCAAAGTTTGAAAGCAATGCTCCTAGGGAAAAAAACAGCAATTCGCCGGAGCCTAAAATTCTCTGGACTTCGCAGCAGCTTTTTGAAGTATAGAGTCGGGGAGTACTGAAATAATTGATAGTAAGAATTGGAATTTATTCTCCTAGGACTATCTTGAAACCGTTGCCAACAAATTTTAATGCAATGTTAGTAGGTAATTTACATTAGGTATCTTTAAATTTTCTGACAAAGGTCCACACAAACCATTATCTGTTGAACAACTGAAAAATTACACATCCACTATTTATTCAGTATACTTTCCCAGTTATTGTGTTGTAAAAATAATTACATAAAAAAAAAAAAAAGAATTTTGAAGCCTTTGGCTCCATATCCAACAGCTAAGCTGTTAGTGCCATTATAAACTTTGCCAATCACATATTGACCTTGATTACCAAGTGCAATGAATACTGCGGAAACTCCAGATGAAGAATGTAGTGAAGGAGACAAACACATTACCAGCCAATCTTGCTACATTGACACTATAGCTTTTAGGGCATGCACCAGGAGTCAACCTATAAAGAATGTAACATCTTCCATTTCCCCCAACCCCAGCTCCAACTTGGCATGCCATGTGGCAGAGTGATACCTGTACCAAAACATAAAAGATAGTTAAATCAATCAACATTTTGAGAAAGTTCTGACCATTGATTAAAGAATGAATGTCCAAACTGTGAGGAAGCCAATTTACCTTATAATCTATTTGTGATATCAATTACTTGTCATATTTATTGGTTGTCTATCAATAGTCCTAGTTCAGAATGCTTCAGTTTTGTGGAGACAAGAAAATAAATTAGAAGCATACCTTGGGATTTTTCTGATAGTCTACAGCTAATCGATGATAATGAGTAGAAAACAGTCCACGACACTGTACCTTGTTAACAAAATGTTCAAGATTCCCTGACAAGGATAAACCCAGAAAGGAGAAAAAGGTTGACTATACCTAGCAGAAATTTTAAAAAATGTGTAAAATCTTGAGGAGCAATCAAAGAGAAAAGGCAAATATGCTCAGTTACTAGCACATACGCTATTGCTTGTCCATCTGATGTTGATGTGCACGTCCAAGTTCATCTAGTGCCACCAATGAATTTCGGGTAGCCGACGAATGTTAAAAGCCACAAAGTCATATACTAGCTTTTTATGCGGATAAGTTGATTTTGTATACTGGTTCTGTGCAATGGCGGGGCTAAGATTTCATCCCAGCAGGGGCAAAATATTCTTAAAAATATTCACTTTGGCATTTTTTACTGATTCATCATTCTACAAACAGGGAATGTTTTTACAATTTAGATGGCATAAGAAATTGGCATCTAAATTGGCATTTACCAACAGATTATTCTAACTTGGCATTTACCAACAGAGTATTCTAAATTGGCATTTACCAACAAATATCATAGATTTCTATTGACTATGGTGATTCAACAGCTTCATTTTTGTGTGCAATTACCATGCCCTATTTGTTCAGTAAAGAACATGTTGAACTAGCAATTTAAACTAACAGATATCAAAAGTTTGATCAACGGAGCATTAAATCAATATTTAATATGATAATTAGGTAAAAATTTCAATGGAAAAATAAATTTAAATTTAAATTGATTACCCAATGCTAAACTTGCTCTTAATCCCTTGACTTCCAATATGTAGGAGCATTTTCAATATTAAATGTTTCACAAAAAAACTTACAGCTACATAACCAATGAACAAGCTCAAGAAGAAGCTACTTAACCATGGAATTTCAGTCTCCTATTGCAGTAAAATAGAGAGAGAGAGATCAACTTCTCAGTCTTCACTTAACCAAGATATCCATGTCAAATTTTGAGGCTGCTAGAGAAAAAAGAAAAAGAAAACAAAAATTGAAATTTAGCTCAGGCCCTGTCAGAGAAAAAAAGAAAAAACATGGGCTTGAAAAATGATCATACTGCCACTGAAAAAAAATTCAACAGGGCAAAAATTGAAGATACATGGCTTGAAACTGATATAGTACTAATAAAAAAAAAATCAGCAGGGGCAGTAATGTGGCTCCGCCATTGGTTCTGTGGTCATCATTTTCAGATCACCTGTAAATAGTAGAATCAACCATTCCCGTGGCAGTTATTGCTTGCAGAGTTAGTTTTGTCTCCGATGATTAGCTGTCTCTGCGTTTTGAGTTCTTATGGTTCTCTGATTATGGTTTTAGTCCTTTGTAGATTTTATGAACGTTAATATAGCACCCAAGCATTATAATTGAAACTTGCCATTTTCATATAATATATAGTATCCACTACTATCAGTTTCCATATAACATTCTTTGAATTAAATCCCATTTACTATGCAACCAACGCCTTAACATATTCTGCTTAATTTCGCTTTAGTATGGTGGTGTTGAATAATATATTCAATAATTAAAATTAATATTTTTTTAAAATTATTTGATAATATTTATTTTAAAAAATTTCAATTAATTAAATGTTATTTAAAATGATAAGTCAAAATTTTTAAATTTAAAAATTATATCACTTATATTTTTAATATTTAAAATTTAGAACTTTCGTTATTTGCATTTAATTTATAATTTTACTAAACACGATGAAGGTTATTTTATAGGAAAAAAATTTGATCAAAAGTTAAATTAAAAGAAAATTGCAAAATATAAATGTTGAAGATTCTATTTGACTTCCCTAAATAGTATTGGAAGAAAATAAGCTGATTAGATTTTACTTCCCTACATAAAAACACAATTTTTTACGTATAATTTGTTAAATTTCGTCCCCAACTTAAAAAAAAAAAAAATAGAAAATATAATCGAGCTTCCTCTTTAGTGAGTGAAAAGAAAGGAAAAATATATAGATTTTCTCCTAATAACATGCCTTTGAATAAATACTTCACTAATGTACTATAACTCTGTCTTTTTTGAAGTATGAGTTTGTGAATTCGAATTTACATCAAGTGTAATTGAAAGCTTCAATGAAGTTCAGTTCTCTCGTAGCATCACGGCCTCTTTTCATCTTCATCCTTGTGGTACTCAAACTATTTTTTTTACTCATTAGACTGTGACTGAGGGTTCGAACTCGTTTATTGAAATCATAACTAATCTTTATATATATATATACATATGTAATTTATTTCATTTGATTTATATATATAGTTTTTTTTTTCTCTTTTACCACATATCTTGTATAATATGCAGACAATTGGAGTGTTGTTACTTCCCAGTGTAGTGATCCAATGGTGGTATAAGATCATTCAACAAAAGAAGTTCAAGGTTGATCTTAATGCTCATATTTTTCGCTCAGCAGTGCTTTCTGGAATTGACAACACAGCTAAATTGATGCATCCAATAAACTCATCTGCCACTAATTTAGCTACAATTTTGACTTCATCTCTCAATGGAACTGATCTTTCCCAGTTCCATATCCAAAATAAGGTTGGTTACGCATTCCTTCCTTTTTTTATTTTTTAGTTAATTTGGCTTGAAGTTCGAACTCCATTGCTCATTTCTTTTTATTATATATTCTGGAACCAGACTGCAAAAGTATGTTTCTCCTTTTGCCCATTCCTTAGACATAAATTGTTTACTTTTAGCGGCCAGGCAGCCTGATTTAGTTACAGCATATATCTCCAGGGGTCGAAATAAGGTATTATATTTTTTCATTATTATAAGTGTTTTTCTTTTTTTCTTTATTTTATTTTTCACTGCAGGCAGCTCCAATTTTATTTCAAGCATTTTCAATAATTCCTCACTTATCACAGATATCATATATTGGATTAGAAGGACCTTTTTTCGCATATTATCGTTATGGCAATCAGACTTTTGCAATGTACTCTAATTCTACATATTCTTCCAATTCAAGCGATCCCATGAAATTTATTTGGTACAAGCAACTTGCAAATCCGGACACAGGAAAACTATATGGAGACACCATTAAATCCCAATTTCACATAATGGCCAATGCAAGCTGGATTCAAGAAACCTTAAATAGTGCTAATGGGTATGCTTCACTAGGAAATGGATGGAATAGTGATCAAGATCTTCTATTTCTTAATTCTGTTAGTATACTTGGACAAGGGGTTATCTCTTCAGGATTTCCAGTTAAAGAATTGGTCAATATATTTAATGGTGTTGATCTCAATTTATTTAATGGTGTTGATCTTTTTGATGGATGTTTTTACTTGGCTACATAACATGGGGATGTTCTTAGAGAAGGGTTACCATATACTCAAATGCTGGTAAATGGAAAATCAGTTTCCTTCAACTTATTAAAATCCAATGGTGACCTTATAGATCATATTGGAGATGTTTTATGCTTACCCAACAATGGCATGCCAAAACCTTCCATTTTGAACTTTGGGGAAACAAACTGTTCTCTACTTGATATTGTGGGAGTGCAATCGGTATGCTTCAACTATTCATATAATAGTAGATTCTGTTTCTCAAATTAATAAGATTTTAACTGGAGTTTGAACTTATAATTTATAATTGATATATAACTTTTTGACAAGTGAAATTATTACCAGAGCAATATTTTTTTTGTTGCGACTTATCACTCTTTTTAAATGGAAGAAATACTTTAAATGAAAGTTAATTTAGTCTTTTCATCTTTCTCCATCTCTGTACATAATTAGTCTTTGTTCGGACCAGAAGTTGTCTAACTATCTTTGGATTTCAGGTATATGCATTGGCTTTCCCATACCATGGGTTAGCAAGTACAGTTCACAGGAGCACAAAAGTTGCTCTTATTCTATTCATGGTAATGATTGCTGCAGTCTTCATCTCTATTCTCAGTTTTGTATTATTAATGGTTAGGGCTGCAACTAGAGAGATACATTTGTGTTCAGCTTTGATAAAACAAATGGAAGCAACTCAAAAAGCAGAGCGGAAGAGTATGAATAAGAGTCTTGCCTTTGCTAGTGCTAGCCATGATATTCGCACTGCACCAGCAGGCATTACTAGTTTGATAGAAATAAGCTATGAAGAAGTGTCTCCAGGCTCTGAATTAGAGACAAATTTACAACAAATGGATGATTGTGCAAAGGACTTAGTAGGTAAGCTCAATGTTAATGACTTCTCTTTATGCCCTTTTAGTGGTTTTAACTATCTGTATTGACCTAGTCGTGACGGTGATTACTCCGACTATGACATATTGACGCTGCAAATAATATTATCTTTCTAAATAAATTCACTGTAGCATTAACAGTGACCGTTACACCTTAGACAAAACATACTGACACGCTTATACCACGATTCCAATTTAAAACACCATCATAGGTTACTAAAATCTCCTGATACTGAATTGCATAATATATTTGTTCAGGTTTATTAAATTCAGTTCTTGATATAAGCAAAATTGAAGCTGGAAAGATGCAGGTTGAATCAGAAGAATTTGATTTAGCCCACCTTGTTGAAGATGTGGTTGATTTGTTTCATCCAGTTGGTATGAGAAAAGGAGCAGTGTTATTCTGGATCCCTGTAATGGATCACTTCTTAAAATTTCTCGGGTAAAAGGCGACAGGGGAAAGCTGAGACAAGTTCTCTGCAATTTGAAGGGCATGTATCAGTTCGAATATGGGTGCAAAAACCCAGTTTAGAGAACAAAATAATTGCTTCCAATCAAAATGGTTTCTGGAAATATTTTTCGTGTTGGTTTACTGAGAACAGAGAAGATAATGATGTGGAAGCAATGAATTCCGAGAAGCAGAATCCAAACTGTTTGGAATTGTGTTCGAGGTGGATGATACATGTAAAGGAATTCCAAAGGAAAAGCAAAAATCAGTCTTTGAAAATTTTGATCAAGTCAAAGAAACAGCTCTTGGACAAGGAGGCACTGGCTTAGGGCTTGGAATTGTTCAGTCTTTGGTATGCAAATGCAGTTTACTTTTTTTCACTAATCTCTATTTTGTAATTAGATGATGCACATTGGTCTAATATTCCTATTCTGCTACAGGTACGTTTGATGGGTGGGGAAATTAGAATTGTGGATAAAGAGAGCGGCAAGAGGGGAACTTGCTTCAGGTTCAATACTTTTCTTATTGCATCTGCTGAGATTCCTTCAATTAGTAAAACAAGGGGTGACATTGAAATGGGAAGTGATTCCATATCTGATACTGTTGGAGCTCCTACTCCTAGCCTTACTATCCGTGCCTCCAGTCCTCGATTATCCATTCTCAGTTCTAGTCCCAAGCTTGATGAATCTCACGTTGTTCTCTTGATTCACAATGCAGAGAGGCGAAAAATTGTGCAGAAATTTATGGAAAGCTTAGGGATAAAAGTATTGGCTGCGAGCAAATGGGAACGCCTTCGTTCTACTCTGACAGATAAAATCCAAGCTGAGTGTTTCACCTTACAGCTCTTCAGGAAAATTAGATTTCGGTTTAAGAAGTGAAAATTCCAGCAGTAGATCAAAAGATGCTCCTTTAAGTGCCTTGGATGGGATAGAACAAAGACTACCTTCTCATAGAAGCAGCAGCATTATTCATAGAGGTGCTCCAAGCTTTATATTGCTTGTGATAGATGCTAGAGCAGGAACATTTCAAGATCTCTATGGAGCCGTAACTGAATTTAAAAGAGACCTTCACCGAGCTCATTGCAAGGTTATTTGGTTAGATCAACCCACTTCACGTAGCATCAATCCTACAGGCCTTGAAGAGGACTTGAATAATCCGGATGATGAAATTTTGCTGAAACCATTTCATGGATCTCGCTTGTATCGGATAATTAGACTTCTACCAGAATTTGGGGGTAATTTGCAATATGGAGTTTCATTAGCTAAAACCAAGAACGCACGCGCAAAAGGAGGTGAAAAAGCATTTAAAGATCCTGCTTCATCATCTGCAATGCATACTCATACCCAAAATAGATCAGCAATTCCTTCATCTTATGGACCATCGCTGCATGATGGGGATATGCTTGCAGAAGGCAGCTCAAGGAGGGGGAAACAGAGGAAATCAACACAGTATCCAGCTCCAAGATATTTGGTTGGATCCTCAGATAGAAGAAGAATACAGTAACCAAAGCAGCGACAAACCCTTGCGTGGAGTGAGATTCTTGGTAGCTGAAGATAATCAATTCTTGCGCAAGATAGCCATGATTAGTCTTTCACGGCTTGGAGCATTTGTTGAGCTCTGTAAAAATGGAGAGGAAGCTGTAGAACTAGTCCGTCTCAGTCTACAAAACCGAAGGAGAAATGCAGCTTACTCCATGTCTCCTAATGATTATATATTAATGGACTGTTATGCATGACTTCTATATGGTAGTGATGAATAGTTTTCAAAATTAAACTGCATATTTGAAAGAAGCTAAATCTAAAAACTACTGATAATTTTCTGAACTCGTGTGTTATTCTAACAGATGCCAATAATGAATGGATATGAAGCATCAAGACAGATAAGGTATGAAGAGAGATCTTATGACATTCATTTGCACAACATAGCGTTAACAGCACATAATTCAGGCGATGAAGGCGAGAAAGCAAGGGAAGCAGGAATGGATCTCTGCATGCACAAACCGCTAGAGAGGAAGCCCTTGCTGGGAGCCATTAGATTCACAAAAAACAAATGAAGGCATAATTTAGTGCATATTAGATCTCATATTTCTTTATGTTTTATGCTTCTCTTTTTATATATGCTAGCTATAGGAGTAGCCTTTAGTTCAAATATAGACATATAGGAGTAGCATTTCATAGAAGTTTTGTACATCAAATGCAGGTAAAATAGGATATGCTTTTCTATACAAGTTTTGCCCTGTTGCTTTATTATGTCAAATTGCAAGTCCATTAATTGAATGGATATAATTAAGTTATGGCATTATCTCATTTAAAAGGATTCGTATATTACCTATTTTTTAACTTATAACCCTTTTCTGGCTGATAATAATAAAATCTTAAAAATGACTACTGTTTTTAATCAAGAGATATTCTAAGTTTCAGTCCCTTGTACCACAGAAAAAACACCCGTATATAAACACTCTCCAGACAGTATCTGAAAAATATCAAGCATTAGAAACTATATAAGTTTAAGCACATGAAATAGCTATTTGTATAGGCAGGTGTTGTTTATCATCTATATATTTTTTCTTTAATTACAAGAAACTAAAAGCCTGATATTATCATGCATTGTTTTAGTCCCTGAACTAGGATGTTACAGCAAGTTAAACCCATAAGATTAGTCATTACCTGGGATAAGCTTCAAATGACAAGATGTTTTTTAAAAAAAAGAAAAGGGCAACCCATCTTTTTTCCCCCAAAATTTTCATGTAAACCTTAAAAATAAATTTTGCAGCAAAACTAAAAATGAAGAAAACAAGGCCGTAAAAGCCTAATTGTAATCACATATTGATAAAAAAACTATAAAACTAAAGCTTAGCAGGAATATGTAGCAGTTCATCTGACAAAACAAACTAAATTTTAGTACTAAAATATTTTGCCCAAGGCAATTAGAAAATGCTAATAGAGAAGCTTTCCATGGATGTTAGCAGATTTTATCCCATAACAAGGGAAACTCGAGCAAGTTCTGTTTTCTTTGATTTAACATGAAGCTTCTCAGGGATTTCTTCATCATCTTCTGAAGAGCTTACGAACAATTCATCAGGGACAACATTAGGAACATTAGATTTGGTGATGAATTCCTTCAACATGTTCATGCTTTTCTCTTTCATAGAAACCAATTCCTCAGAGATGGTACCGCCCTGGCTAGCATCGACAGTACGTTTCTGAACCAAGTTTAAGTGTTGCTTTGACACGAGGCCCAACAATAATTCCACCATGAGCCCTCCATTGTCACTGTAGGATATATGGCATATTTTAAACAGTTAAGATATTAGATTATAATAAGTAAAACTAAACTAATAGCTTATTTCCATATCTAATTGATTTTCAAAGGATCTAATGTATCTTAGGGGTAACTCATCCTACTCTTTTCTTCCATTTACACGCCGATTTTTCCTTTTGATAATTTCATTGAAACAATTATGATGAAACGGTAGTACTAGGGGAAGGGGAAGAGAAAAACAGCTTAATACCCTTGAAATAAGGCACAGATTTGGCATAAACTATAAAGATAGAAAATTGGAAATATATCAGAGAAGTAAAACTGCAGGGTCAGGGTTTGGTAAAAAATGCTTACATCTCCTGTTCAGAGCTTCAAACAGCATTTCATGGAAAGAAAAATGAATTGTTCATAATAATCTATATAATTATATAAACTCCTAAAATATGAGGAAATTATATGGATATTAAGCATTAGCACTTGTAATATATTTTAATTCCATAAGCAGCCATTAAATAACAATTTGCAACCCGAAAATAACAAAAAAAAAATCAAGCAGAAGAATTAGAAGGAGAAACTGACCGACGACAGGCGGAGATTCAAGGCAGAGGAGTTATACACTAGCAGAAGCAGGACGGACGGTGTGTTAGAAGTAGAAGTTTTTATTTCTTTATTCATCTCTTTTACAAGCCCACGTGTTTTCTGAACAATGCACCTGTAAGTTTCTAAAATTACAATTTTCACCTTCTAAGTGGTAATATTTCCAAATCTTGGAATAATCTCAAGTACTAGAATTTTTTTAAGAGATATTATATTAAAAACATCAATTACAAGTGTCAAATATAGCTGATAAATATCATAGTAAATAGACCATAAATCAATAAATTAATTAAATAGTCCATTTTTGTGGATGTCAAATTTAGGATCAAAAGGTTTTAGACCATATACTTCACTAACCGGCTGCCACTTGATTATTGAATATATATATATATACTTACATTGAAATTATATTGACCATATACTTCTAACTAGCACCCTCCATCAAATAAATAGCAATAGCAATAACAACAAAGAGAAACAAAATAATAGGCATTTCTGTTAAGATCTATTACGTCCTGAAAATGTTAAATCAAGCAAAAATGGGCAAAACTTTAATAAACAAAAATTAAAGGTCAAAAAATAAACCAAAAAAAAAAAAGAAGAAAAGAAAAAAGTAACATCTCAAATTATCATGAGAAGTGTATGCCGGCCATATTGAACTGAGAGAGCAGGTATAAGAACTCTTCTTGTGCGAGTTTAGAGGACCTCTTCTCATAAAAGTTTCTCTCTTTCAACACATTTAAAACTTTTTCTTTGAATTCAGACACCTCAATATCAGCACCACCATCCTCCACCTCCATTTCCTCATCTGTTCCGTCATCCAAATCCATGCTCTGATCCTCCTTGTTTTCCCCTAGTCCAGAAATATCCATCTCAGCATTACCCTCAGAACCATTCTGAGAAGGTTGTAATGCCTGCAGGGTCTTATAGTTCTTTTCCAGCAAAGACAACACATTTTTCATCCTGAAAATGGAACCAAGAGTCTTGTTCTTTCGAATGAAACAAATTCTTATAAATCCATCCCATTCCTTAGGATTCACTTGGGGACGTGGTTTCCTGGGTTCAATTCGGACTACAGATGAATCAACTTTTGGTGGAGGCCTGAAATTGTTCTTTCCAACTTTGAGGAGATGGTTGACTCTAGCATAGAGCTGGGTATTAACAGATAGACGGCAATACAGAGAGTCGCCTGGTTGTGCAACAAGTCTCATTGCGAATTCCCTTTGGAACATTATAATCGCACACCGAAAAGAAGGTTGGTGATTCAATAATTTAAATGTAAGGGGGGAGGAGATTTGATAAGGGATGTTGGCCACACATATATCAAAATAGGGAAGATCAGTCTTAAGCACATCACCTTGAATCACCTGTCAAAATCAGAATTTCAGATAAAGTTCTTAGTTTTAATTCATCCCCATAAAACTAAATAAAAACTAGAAATGCCAAATTAATACTAATATAGAGATTACAGAGACACAAATGGAAAAGAAAAATCTACTCTCCACAGTCACAAAATTTTGTAGCTCAATAACTAAAATCCTATTCTTAACCAAGTGGATTACACAAATTTCAAGAATTTTATCAGAAACCAATCAACAGAGAAAAAAATAATAAAACAAAACATAAAAACCATACTTTCAATCGATTAGAAAAAGGGGTGCCCTGAAACCGGCGCTGGAGCTCGAGAACCATGCGAGAGTCAAGCTCAACAGCAATAACCATTTTTCCGGCTTCTAAGAGCTTCTTTGTAAGGTTTCCGGTACCGGGACCGATCTCAAGAATAACATCGGTGCTCTTGATTCCTGATTTTTGGACTATGGTGTCTACAAGTAAAGGGTTCTTGAGGATGTGCTGCCCCTTCGATTTATGAAACGATATTCCTCCTTGGTAGTGGTTCGACGGTGCTCGTGAAGGCTTTGGCTTCTCTTTCTTGATCTTGCCGCCGGCCATGATGTTGATTTTGACGATAGCTGAGGTGGTGGCTGCGGGCAAAAGAGGGCGAAAGGGAATCGATTGGTGCTACCTAGGGTTTTATCGTTCTGGTACTGAGTTTTTGCGAGGATGATCTGTGTGATTTAAGGCACGTATGACATAATGTATTTGGCAATTTTTTTTTTATTATTTATTTTGGCGGTTAACATAAGGGTTTTTTTTTAATTTAAAAAAAATCAGTTGAAAAATAAATAAAAATAAAAAAATCGATACTGAACAGCCTTAAGAAACACGTCACAATTGATTATATAAATTAATATTTTTTAGTATTATAATTATTTTTTTAGTTATTAATTAAAGTTTTAGTGTTATTAATTAAATTTTAAAAATAAAATATCCAATAAAAGAAAATTTTCAATATATTCGCAAGGTTGACAGGTTTAAAAATAATATATTTTTATAAATTATTATTTTAACTTATAAATATTATAAGAATGATATTAATAATTTTAAACAATAAATTATTAATCGGATTCAACTCAACTGCATTCAATTTAGTTTTATTTTACAAAATTAATGGGGTCAGAAAATAAAATTATTAATAGGATTCAAATTGAAGTAATATAACTTTTTTATAGGTATTTACTTCTTGTTATTCTTATTAAAATAAATATATTAATATTAATAATAAGACATTTATACATTTGAGAGCGTTGAATATGTTTTAATTTTGAAAATCTTTAAGTAAGAATTATTTATTTCCAATTCAACTTAATTTTCACTCTGAAGACAAATACTGATTAAAGTTTACAAATGACTTTGTATAGCTCAAGTTTTGAATGCATTTCAAGAACGCAAACAAATAGAAATAATAAGCTAAAAATAAAAATAAAAAAATATCCGTGTTAGTATTTCAATATGCATGAAAATATACATAAATTTTAGGGCAGATTCTATTAGATTGATGGGATGATGGAAGGGGTTGTTACAGGCTCACAATTCTTGACCTAATACTCAATAGATCTCATGGTTGCCATCAAATTATTACCATTAAAAGACAAATTTCAAAAACAAAGGACCTGCAATTTTCACCGGTGCAAACCAGCGGGAAAAGCTGGGCCTTGTCGATAGACAAATTTCAAACCATCGACAAGAACCAGCAGCCTTTTTGCGGTTATCGTTCTCAGCTGCGACATTCGAACGGAGCTCCCTCCACCCGACGCCAACCACCGCAGACACCAACATACTATTGGGCCTTCGTGCCCCGATCTGGCACCTCTGGGCTCTTCGATCCAGGCCACCGCTTGAGTTCCTCCGACCATCCTCAGTTGCGGTGAGCCCTTGTAACTGCGACAAAATCACTTTCCCTTCTTCCTTAAAACAGGTCGATTTTCCGTTTTAGTATCCTTTGTTAATTTTGTGAAGTTATTGGGTTTGCTTTTATATATATATATATATAATAATAATAATAACAATGAAAATATAAGTTGAATATTGAAATATATTCTGATTTAATTTTTGTTTGATTATTAAGCAATTATTTTATTTTTGAACAAGTATTTTAGAAAATAGAAGGAAATGAAAAATTGCTGAACTGAAAATTTTAATTATAAATGAAGAATGTTTTAATTTTTATATAAATTATAAAAAAAATTAAAAAGATTAATTTATAAATGAAATTAATTCTTTACTTATAATGAAATTAAAATTCATTATTAAATCCCTAATTTTTCATGTTTAATTATAAAAATAATTTTATAGATCCGAACAAATACTTGAATTCATAAAGAAATTTCTCAAATAGCAAAAATGTCAAATCTGCTTTATTTATTATAAGAGTTGTTAATTAATTTTAAATTGTATAAATTCTTAAATTTGGAAATAACATAAATAAAATAAAATTGTAATACTGATTTGGTGAGATGTATGGGGAGAAGAAAAACAAATATAATCCTTTGGTTAATGCTATTGTTTCTGTTAAAAAGTTAAAAAAAATAAATCCACTTGCGAAATTAAACAATACTTCCCGCTGAATCTATTGAATGCTGGTTAACGAGTCAACTATGTGGGGCACCAAAGGAAAAGCCACTACAATAATTTACATCCCCCTCAACCATCAATAAACCGGATATCAAAGGTCTGAGGATGTATCTGCCACACATTTAGGGCTGCATATTCCTCTAAACATTCTTTCAATTGAGCTTCACTGTAACCCTGTTCGTAAACAAGCATTTCAACCCATCAGATTACAAGTAATTTTGAGGGTAAAAATAAGAATTTCATCATAAGTAGAATAAGCATCTATATGGCTCCAGATTAAAGTCAACCCAGCATAATCAGTAATAAGAGGAATCTTAAATCTGAGCACCAAGACCTTCACATTTTATTATGATTTGCACCCAGCTTCAATGTGAAATTAAAAATTGGTCTCACTCGACGTACTTATGCATGGAGAAAATTGATTTTACAAAATTTTATTTTTTTCACTAGAAAATTTCTCCTGTCAGGTTGTCTCAGATTATATGATTTAATTATTTGAATATGATCATTCTCAGTGGTAATGCACTTCTGACGGAGCCATATAGTGTGGCATATGTTCCACATAATGGGTGATGAATAACAGGCAATGAACTGGGTTTGACATTTGGAGATTCCATAATTGTGGACCACAGTCCTTAGTTTAGACTTTCAGAGAAACCGTCTAAGACAGAACAGTCCCCAGTTATGCATTTTTATTTTGCCAAACCACCAAGCAATAACAAATTAAATTAAATTTATAAAATCCACTTACCTTTCTGGAGATCCAGTTGAGTGCATGGGCATAGCTCACGTTCATGGAGTTAGTCCTTGCAGCTTCATCTCTCAGGATTGAATATATATCAGAGATGGCATCCAAACCAGACTTCTGACGATCATCAGAATATAAAGAGAACTTTGACATTTGCATTAATCTTAGTGCCTCATCCACATCACTCTGAGCCACAGTTTCTGAGAATCGAAGTCTTGCTAAAGCCTGCAACCCAATGAAATCAGTTTCAAGCTCCCGGATGTAATAACAAAATCAAAGATGTATTACAGATGTATGTTCCCTTTTCCTCTTTGTGGCAACCGCATCTTTTGTCCAATCCATTAGGTAGCATAAAGTCAGCTTTCTAGTCTATTGTTTTTTTCTTTTGATTCCTGACCACAAGTGTTGTCTGATCAGAGAACACGGTGGATTGAGAGTGACTAGAATCCAGGTATGTAATAATTCAAAGCAACAGCGCTACCTGGACAAAACATGTTGCCTTCCCTGCCCCATTTTCACAGTCTAGGAGCAGTGTCTATTATGAATAAGAAACAAATGAAAATTAGGACTTACAGCTGATATCCGGAGGATGCTGAGAAGAGTCCTTACAGTTGTATAGGAATGTGGGGTATTTGATTTAGCTTCTTCTTGTCGAATGCTGGAATATGCAGTAGCAATATACTCCTCCAATTCCCTGGGGACATAAGGTGACAATCTCCTAGCAGCCGAAATATATGCTCTGCAAAGCATTGAGTGAAATGATACTCATTTTAAGGCTTTTAAATTCTGGTCACTTAACACCAGTCAATTCTACAGAAACCAGTTATTTTATTCTGAATATCTCAGAAAAAAATTGTTAAAAATTAGGAAGCCCTATTATCAAAGCCAAGGGCTCCCTCAATAACCATGCACAAAACTTGACAGTGGAATTTCACAGAAATCTATCAAGCTTTGAAATTTACGAGGGGTGTATATAATCAAGAGAATTAACAACTTTTGTAATTTTTTTTTAAGTGAACGACTTTTGTGAAATTTTATAGACTTTTTAATAACTTTTGCAAAATTCACTTTTATAAACTTTTATTTTGTAAGCATAAATAGAATTTTATAAATTTTGATTGATTTGTAATATTTACTTTGATATTTGCAGAAAATTCAGATTTTTTTTTAGATTTATATTGATGGTAGATTGTTACTCCAAATAACAATATTTTTTCAATGCCATCTCATTCTTTCTAATTTTCTTGATTGGGAGATCATTAGGACTTATCTAAACTGGAATCCCTACGATGGAAGTGAGATGTCAAGGGTGCTTTTTTTATTTTTTTTCCTCCTTGTTTTCCTTATAATTTTGCTTCTCCATGTCTTTTTGGCTTGATATAAGCTGTAGCTACAGGAGAAATATGATTTTTAAACAGCAGGTTAAAACCTTCAATTTTGCCCGAGTTGCTTGATGCTTCTTCTGAATTATTTATAATAAATCTTAGTAGCTTCATAAAAAAAAACATATATATTTTCAAAAAAAATAATATTGTCAATGTAAATATGAGTATACAGTCATATATATTTTCAAACAAATAATTTTGAAAAATGAATTTATTATTTATAATAGTCATTTGATTTGATTATTTCTCCTATCAGCATGTAAAAAATAAAAATTATCCAAAATCTTTCAAAATTTTAAGAAAAAATGCAAAAGAATTTTGGAAAAAATTTTTAAAAGTCATCCAAAGTTTTTAAAAATCTATTTTTTTAAAGGCCAATAACTATTTGAATACTGGTAAACTTATAAAAACACTACAAAAATCTAAATTGAATACCTCTTGATTTCCAGAATTTTTTAGAGTATTTAAATATCTTAATTGAATGCCTAAAAATCTGAA
Source organism: Aleurites moluccanus (assembly GCA_948193065.1). Lineage (NCBI taxonomy): Eukaryota > Viridiplantae > Streptophyta > Magnoliopsida > Malpighiales > Euphorbiaceae > Aleurites > Aleurites moluccanus. The sequence continues at coordinate 21,060 of CANXYC010057131.1, forward strand.
TTGAATACATCTTAACTTTTTAAATTCATAAAAAAAAATTTGTAAGTCTAAATTGAATACACCATCTTAAGTGCAGGGGGCTATGCAGGCAGTAGTATCTAGTATGTGAATCCAAGAAATATGCACGTGACACACATGGTTTTATCAGTTACCCAACAATTATATAATTTGTCAGCACAAGTGACTTGATACTATATTATTCATGATGCAAAACAGAAGATGCTCAAATACGATGAAAATTCTGAAGGAGGTACTGTGAAGTTGGGATTCATAATTGATTTTTCGTAAAAAATCTTGATATTTACCGAAGAATAGATGGTTCAAGTGGAGTGAAACCAAGAGCAGGGGATTCTTTATTCTGGTGCACATAAACAACGTGCCTAGCCATTTCAAGATCACTATCCATATCTGCTCGATCAAGGATCAACCACAGGAGATCAAACCTTGATAGAAGAGCAGGAGGCAGATTGATATTTTCAGCAGGAGTTCTCCTAAGGTCATATCTTCCCCTACAACAGAAATTACATAACCTCCATAGTCAAAAATTAGGGTTTTATATTTAGATTTATTCATGCAAAGAAATGAGAAGGTTTCATTTTTTTGTAGGATTATAAAAAAAGTTTCATGTATTAACAGCAAGACATAAGTAAGATGGGAACTAACAATTGACAATGCCAGAAAGTCGTACCAGGCTGGATTTGCAGCAGCAAGGACAGCAGTTCTTGCATTAAGAGAAGTGGTGATCCCAGCTTTGGCAATGCTGACAGTCTGCTGCTCCATAACTTCATGAATTGCTGTACGATCTGATTCATCCATCTTGTCAAACTCATCAATAGCACATATACCCATATCAGCTAGAACCTGAAACAGATTAACAGTTCTCCATTTGAATCTCAGACATCTCAATTATAACTCTAGATATTAACTTATTGAAATTGGAAAATTAAAAGATTAAGGCAATCCATTGGAACAAGGCCAAGATAATAGAATTCTTGGTAGTATGTAATTTTATGCCTTCATAAATAAAATCCACATTTTTCTGTCATACCACACATCAAAGTAGAAATCAAAATCAATTTAAGCAAATTAAACTGTTGCACAACATATAGAAGTACAAATCTCACCAGAGCTCCCCCTTCTAGGACCATCTCATTTGTAACCGGATCCTTCTGAACAGCAGCAGTTAGACCAACTCCACTGCTTCCTTTGCCAGTGGTATACACTCCTCTAGGCGCTACATTTATTATGTGCTTCAGAAGCTGACTTTTGGCAACCCCAGGATCACCCATCAAACATAAATGTACATCTCCTCTAATCTGCAATTTCATGGAATTGCAATATTTCATTAACTCCATTTTAAAAAAGAAATACATCACAGAAAGCACTAACTAGCACTATCACAATCATAAATATGTGCTGGAGAAACCTTATCCATTGGCAGAAGAAATGAGAGATCTCTAAATTGCTCTTTATAAGGAAAAGGCTTCTATTAGCAGGCAAGAACAAAGATTTACAAAGAGGAGGATAAGATATCCTGCTCTTCAAAATAACATGACACAGAAGCAACACCAGAACCAGACAGAATAATGTCCTCCAATGAATTGAATAAGACACTCCACTGAATGCCCAGAAGTACAGGGCCAAATAGAAGCAAAGAAAACCACTTTATCCCACAGCAGATTAAAAAGCAACCTCTAATTTGACTTTATCACTTGAAAAAATAATAAGCATAAAGGTATCCGCCAACAAGTATAAGAGCACCATGCAGGAATATATGCATTACCTTCATCCCATCCTTCAGCTTCCGATGAGGAGCACCCACAAGAAGAAGCAGTAATGCTTTTTTAATATCTTCGTGTCCATAAATTTCAGGTGCTAAAGATCGAGCCAACTTATTGTAAATATCGCCATCCTCAGCTAAGCATGTGATCTGCTCTTCCTCATCTCCTCTGAGTTCATACCTGTGATAAAGCACAAGTGAGTAAATCTGCTTAACTCTTGTTTGGTCTCATTCAAGTCACTCATGCTAAAAAGAATTTAAAGCCTTTGCCTAAGTGTGAGTTTACCTAAGATAAGTGTAAGATATTAACACTGGTAAGTTATTTAAAAAAGGAAAAAACAAACTTTTTTAAGTCAAGGCATTTTACATTCCAAAATGTATGTATACATATATATTGTGTATCCATATTTCATAGATTTATTTCAGGAAATGAACTTTCTTTTATCCAAGCCACATAAATAGCAGTTAAAAAGAAAAATATCATACATGAATCTTCGATTCATTTGGCTCTCACACTCTTCTTCTTTTCCAATTACTTACAAGGAAATTTCCACATCTTCTTTTACTGAACTGAACCCATTATCTCTTCTCTATTTATAATTCACATTACAGATTAAAAATATTGAAACTGATCAGAAATCCAAGAACAGTATATTCAGAGGACTCAGGACTATATATCCCTGTATATAGAGTAAAAATTTTATTCATTCCAGATTGTCAATTTCCCAATATTGGTAAGTAGATTGACAACTATTAATAAGTTAGTATGAAATGTAACATATGATAAGTTCCCTATACATTGCAAAGTCTATACTATGTTCACATAGAAGCAAATGGAACAGAAGAGAGCATAAATAAGAAAACTTCAGTGCTTGCTCTGCTTATTCTTTTCCAATTTGAATATCCCATGTAATAAATTTCCCCCACAACATCATAATCAAAAATGTCAAAGAAATCCAGATTTATGATGAATCCCATATTTTCTTCCATCTCCCTAAGATCTCATCATTCTTTACAAACATAAGTCTCATCAATGGAAAAGAATAGGTCGTAACCTACATCACCTACCATTAACAAAGTAATATCTACATGGAAACTGGTTTTATTTCTGAATGAAAGGCCTCGAGTTGAAAAAACTACCGGTTTGAATTCAGTAATTAAAAGAGGACAAGGTAAAAAAAAAAAAAAAAAAATATTACTTCAATACCGGCAAATGGGTGAGCACAAGTAATATAGAGAATTCCAGTGATTACAAGCTATGAAGCACAGACACTCTCTCCTAGTTGGAGAGTTGGTGTCGGATACCTGTCGAACACTGACAGGTTTCTGACACGCAACCAATGATTTTCGATACTTTAACTGATTCGATACGCGTATTTGACCGTGTCCGACATGATCACATGACAGTATTCGTAAATAAAAATCCAATTTATCAATAATTAGTCTACAGACAATAAAAATAAGGATTAAATGAATAATAAGCAGAAAAACTAAATTATAATATGAAAAATAGCAGTATCCATTGATAGATACAATTTGTTTTATTTATTTATTTGTTAAATTAATGAATATGAATAATATATATAATGTATATATTAAAAATATTATTTAATATTCATACGTGCCTCAACGTATTGAATCTAAATTTTTTTAAAATTAACATGTCAAAGTATTGTATCGTGTCGTGTCGTGTCGCGTGTTAGTATCAGTGCTTTATAGATTACAAGTTCCTTATGATAATGGAGAACTGAAAACTTGCTTACTCTTCGTATTTTTTCTTGAAATGAGTGACAGACATGGCCTCCAAGTATGTATCAGCAACTAAGCCAGCACGAAGTGCTCTGAAACCAGTGTAAGGAATTGGGAGAAAGATGCCTGATATTTCAACAACGTCACCTGGAGCTACCTGAGCATGTCAAAAAAAAAGAGCCGAAGTGTCAGATACAACTAAATCTTTCAACAGCACATCAAAAGTACAAGAAGTACAAAAAACCACTTAAGCTCAAGGATGAATGCAAAAATAAATCTTTATAACTTATTAATTTCCTAACAATATTCTTTTCTTTTCCTTCTCTCTTTGGATGGCAAATTCTGAACATAGCAGGACATAAAGGAAGTGTATTTATCCATAAAAAAAAAAGGTTTATCCAAATTGATTGTGCTATTTTATTTTTATTAATTGTTGCTTTAACTAAAAGCTTAGGCATCAATCAAGCTACAGTTGGGCGCTTTAGATAAAAACTTTAGGCACAGTAGCATAAGAAGCAGAAATCCATTGCTGTTTCTTATTCTGAAAGAATTTAAGTGTGTATCCTCTGCAAAAATTCATGAAATCACCAACCTTTCTTGTGAGTTCTCCTCTAAAATGAATAGTCATCGACCGTGGAATATGACCTTTTGGAACATGCTCCGCCAATTCTTGAATCTTGGCCTACAGAAAACCACAATTGTAATACAAAACAAAACATCATTAGCTGTTGTTTGCTTTTGATGTGTTATAAATGGCTGAAAACGAAATTAAGAAATAAGTACCTCCTGAAACTTAAGAAACTTTGATGCTCTGAGTTGAAGAATAAGGTTTCCATTGGCTCTGTTTGTTTTACAGTGCTTAGATGGGCACTCGAACAAGGGCATGAACACTCGAGCATTTACTTCCTGTTTGATCCATAAGAGAACAAATACATTAACACTAACATCATAAAGAAAGGACTCCTAAAGAAATTCCAAAATCACAATACTAAGCTTAATTAGTAATGGGGAGGGGGTTGATGTGGAGCCTTGGAGAGAAGATAAAATGAATGAATTATATTAATGGCCAATAGTTAAGTCAGATGTCTCTAACGATAACATTAAAGAAGACCTTCATTTGAAACCCGCTAAGAATATATTGGCCGGTAAATCTGACAAGACTAGCTTCAGTTGTGATCTTGATGGTTTGTACTCATTACCTGATAAATTTCAAAACCACAGTCTTCACACGTATACACAGCTACCTGCATCAGTGGCTTCACATCTGAACATCGTGTCACAATACCAGATATCCTTACTAGCTGCCCAATATATGAAGCCCTAACCTCTCTGATAGTAAATGGACGTCCCTTTGAAGGTGCTTTGACATAAACTTCGCTGAATCAAGAGAGAATAAGCATTAAAGCAACTAACTATGTCCACTATATGAAGTAACCGCACATTCTTTTCAGATCTAGATCATATACAAGTAGCATAGACATAGTATTTGCAAAACCACAATAATACATTGTATTTAGCAACAAATTATGTGCTCAAAAATGAATGTCTAACTCAGATCCCAATAACTGATCAAAGGGTATTTGGACCGATCCCAGATTATGATAAGAACAATTTATCAATCCTCATAACATCCATGAATATAAACGATCTCTAACTTCAATTGTCATGCTAATATGCTATAGCAGAAAGCAGTATAGCAACACAAGTGCTAGAAAACTCAAATTGAGACAATTCAGCAGCCGATGCAATCCAAACAATTCATCTGTGAACAAGTATTATCTAGAGCAAATTAAAGAGTATTTCAAACTAATGAATACTTATTCATGAAACTCACTAGGAACGCTTGATCTCTGCAGGAATCTTCTGTTGCGGATCAGAACCATCAGCATTCTCATTTGCATCCTCAGATCTTTGTGTCATTAATATGTCATGGTCATCATCTACAAATGCCTCAGTGGGCTCAGGCATCAAGTCATCAATTGCAGCAGCCAAAACCCCAATATATCGACGGGTATTCTCAGTAATCCGTCTAAAGAATTCTTCATCCAAGTCTTTGTACTGCAAAACATTTAATTAACGAAATTAGGGATTTAGATTTCCAAGCCAAAAACTGAATTGGGAACTGGTATTAACATATAATAGTATCAGACAAAGAATACGAATAAAATAAAATAAAATTTACATTGAAGAGGTCTTCGAGATCGATCTGGACTGCACGAATCTTATGATTTGCAACATCTTGCTGAAGAGCGAAGAGCAATTAGAGCTGAATTGAAATAATAATAAAAATTAAAGTGCAAAGATTGCATAATTGATCAAATGAAACTACCAATCACATTTGAGCAATCAACAAACAGGGTTTTTGAGTGTTTTTTAAATTTTTTTTATGCGAAATAATATTTGGAGAGAAAATGGGGTAAGTTAAAGAAAAAATGGAGGGAACTTACAAGAATGTTGGTGTATTTGGCTTCACCATTTGCATCGGCGAAGTTCGAAAGAAAATCCTTGGCCAGAACTAGAGAAATAAGAAAACAATATTATACAAATCAAAAAGAAAGAGAAGTGATAAAAAGGAGCGAAAGAAAGGAGAGCTAACCTTTTTCAGCGTTGATGTCTAAATCCTTCATATTCAACGAAACAAAATGGATAGAGAGAGTGAGAGGGAGAGAGACAGAGAATGGAGGTGAGAAGATGGGAAAGAGGAGAGGAGGAGGAGGTGGTTTGGCGCCAAATGATAAAAGGATAGGAGGTTTTTGGCGGGAAATAATGAGCACCGGCGCGAAAATTTGAGAGAAGTTAAAAGGCAACAAAATTAAAAAGTAAAAAAAAAATAGAGGAAAAAAATTGTAGACTTAAAAACAAAGATGTGGCTGCTGGGATTCGAGCCCAGGTCTCTACGGCCACAACGTAGAATTCTTACCACTAAACTACAGCCACGATTATGCAAGATAAAGAATAAATATTTATTAATTATTATTTTAATGAGGAACTCAGGCTTTTAAGTTTCATCTGTTTGATATATTTATACCCGTATTACAAGATAGCAAGGTGAAACTGCTCATGTGATGGTTGTATTGAATATTAAAAACATGTTTTTAGAATAATTAATTATTATATGTATTAACTTGTTTATTTTTAGGAATTTAAGATTTATTAACTAGAATACTCTTTTCTTCGAATATTAATTTTATTAAATTACTTCATGGTATAATAATAATCATTATATTTATTTTTTGATATTGCTAATATTTGATACTTCTTTCGTCCCAAAAAAAATAATCATATTTTATTTTATATGTGGTTTAAAAAATTTAGTTATTTTTAGTTTATCACATTAATTTTGTCATTTTCTTTTTAAAATATCCCTGTCTGAAGTATTTTTATTATTCACTTTTCAATTTTTTTTTATTTTTTAATGTTTAAAATAATTAAATCATTCACCTTAATTAATTGTCATAATATAAATCTTACACTCAATAATCCACTATCCAATAAATTTTAACAACTCTTATATCAAAATACTTAAAAACTATTCTATTAAATTTGTAATTTCAATACAGAAAAAGTAAAAAATATAATTATATATATGATGATATTAATGTGAATTAATAAATAATATATTTGATAATTGCATTCTAAACTAACATCTAAAAAAGTAAAATCAACTATATTTAAGGCGGATGAAAAAGAAAAATAAAATTATTTGTTAAAACAGAGAGAATAAGATTTAAAATCCTTAACATAGTAAATTACAGTTCGGATATTTTGTCTCATTTTGTGTCTTATCTCTTATCTCATATTTTTTTTCTGTGTCATAACATCTATGAAAAGATAATGGCTATCAAAACACTTTAAAAAAAAAAAGATGATTTGGTGCATAAAAATAAACATGAGATAAGAAATAGGACACAAAGTGAGACAAAAAAATCCGAAATGAATAAATTATGCAATATACATTCCACCACAAACTATAAAGACAATATATTTAATTATATTTTACATTCTAGTGTCATCCTAATCACGATCTATTATTTTTTTTGTCGTATAATATAACAGGGACCTTACTAATTCATCAAGACTAGTAAATTATAAAATAAAGTTTTTATTTTCTGTCATCTTAAAATTTCCCATCTCAAATGCTCTAGGCAAAGACAATCGTATTGGCTTCACTCATATAACTCGTATTCTTATAATTAAAAAAAAAAAATTATGCACTCTGATGAAGTGAAAATTATCAACTCTCCACATGGAACAATCATTTTAGTTTTTAAAAGTAATCATATGTACTATTTCATTAAGAAAAGAAAATGGCAGTGTCAAATGTAAAAATGGCTATAAAGTTCACACAACTGAGAAACAAATTGCAATCTCGCACCACAATCTTCAGGGAACATTGAATTAGCAAAAACAACCACTTTCTCTCAAAAATATAACAAGTCTTGGGCGTTCTAATAAATAAAATTAGTGAGTTTAATATGTATAATAGTAATATCACATCTATACAACCAGTGTATAAGCTATATTATCCTAAAATGGCTCAAGGGGATGCAATGTTCGATACTAATTGGCTTATAAGTATTAGCAACTAGTGTAGAGAGACAAAAATTATGCAAATTGTGTCAGGCTCCCCCCATAGGTAAAATTTTCAAGAGCATGAACTTCTTAGCGCACATCTGCAGATGAGGCTACTAACAATTGGAGCAAGCTAGAAACAATAACTCAAAATTTTCCGATGTTGATACATATTCATGATTTTGCTAACAAATAGTGGCCTCTTGACTAAATTGATCGTCTTACCATGTAATATAAGCCCAAAGATGCCAATGAAACTTCTTATTTTGAAAAATCTAGTCAGATATTCAAATGACAGTTCTCAACAGTTGAAAAATAATGCAATCATTGATTTGAACCTATAGTTATGAAGAAATTGCATTATGTTCCCTCTTTTTAGCCAACTTTGCCTGAATTAGTTTGTCCAAGATGGGAGACTCAAGAGGAATCGGGTCAAGACATCACTTAAAAGATAACAGCTTTGTTAGCCCTAAAAAAAAGAAAGTTTGACTAAATAATACAAAAAGAATACCTATGCATATAATTTTACTTCATCATTATCCAAGGTCAATCCCTCAAAAAAGGATATTCAATTTCAATTCAGAATTTTCTCAAGCATTTGTTTGGAGGGGATAAGCATCTACTGACTTGTAGATAAACCATAAGGTTCCATGTGCGATGCAATTTCTCTATATGTTCTCTCTTTTCAAAAAAAGGATGTATTTACAACATCACTTCTTTATTGCACATATATTATCTGCAATGGTTGGTGGAGTTGTCATTCTTTGCCATTATTTTCTCACACACACACATAAAGAGTGCACAAATTCAATAAGTATTGTGATGAAAATCATGTGCATACTTTTCAAGGAGCTGCTCCATATTTGCTTCCATGCCCACAATGTTATTATTCATTATGTAAATATATCAATATTGTACCAATGCCGCGTATAAGGTTCATAAAAAAAAATTCAATCTTATTTGAAAATGTAAAAATTAAAACAAAACATGATTAAAAAAAGGCATTCAAAGGAACTCCTAACAAATCCGAATTGCCATACAACAATGACATAGATTTAAGCAAAGTTTCATAAAAAAGTAAAAGAATTGAAAGCAATACCTCTTCGTCGTGTCAGTCGCACTGATAAACTTATTGTAATTTTCACATACTGACATTTGCAAATAAGTGTTGAGATTCTTTATCTTAGCTGCCATTTCAATATGCTTCTGCAGAAGCCGTTCCAAATTTGACTTTTACACATGCATTAGATTAGAACTATTAGTTAACTCTATGCATCTTCATATACTTGAAATTCAAATGCATAATGTGTAATTTCCATTTCCTGAGCTTTGAGTTTAGTTTTGAACAAAGAAAAAACACTAAATCAAATTAAATTAAATAAGGATCAATAGATTAGGAGCGTACTAGAAGATTCATGTACGGATCGAGTCGAATGGCATCGAATGAGATGGTGTTGATGGCATCTAACAAAGCGAATTTCAAAAAATTGATGGATGACATTGTAGGATCTGGAGAGTAAAAACTTGATAACATATCTCTCATCCTCTTCGCCTTATCGTCCAATGTCAAATCATCTACCCCCATTTTTTTCACTTGGATTTATTTAGTTTTCTCTTTTTACTAACTGATTAGCATCTAAATTCAATCAAATCACAAACTAAATATTTTTCTTATTTTTATTCAATTAGTTCATATAAATAGGTAGTTTATTTTTCTTCAATGAGAGCGAATTCAATAAAACACAGTGATACCATCTTTCATCTCTGTTCCTTGGTCACGACTAAAATATTTTATTCAATTCCCAGACCAATTCTCTTACTTAAAGGCTATATATATTTTCGGCACGGTTAAATTATATTTATTGTTCCTAAACTTATCTTTTAATTCATCGTTGTCTCTGAATTTTAATTTATTATACAAAAATCCTTTGATTTCGATTTAATCGTAACTATTGTCATTTCTCACGTTTTTTATCATTGTCAGTGATGAAAAGCTGATATGACCTTCATTTTATTATTTTTTAATGTTATTTTACGCTTTTTGAGACTACACGTCAGATTTTCATCTATCTTGACCAAACTTTTTACTTGCTTCCCTTTTTTTTCTTTTTCGTGGTCTTCTTCTTAAACCCTTTCTCCCACAATTTTATTTCATTTTCCTTCAAGCCAAACAACACTCCCCGCCATTAATAATTAATCACACAACAAATTCAAACCTCATCTTTACCAAGTTTGTAAAAGATTAACAGATAAAAATGAGTAATTGTGCATAGCTGCTTTTTCTTCTTTTTCTTGGTTTTCTTTTTCAACCCCTTTCTCCCACAATTTTCTTCTATTTTCCTTCAAGTCAAATAATACTCTCCACCATTAAGAACTAACCACACAACAAATTTAAATCTCATTTTTATCAAATTTGTAAAAGATAAACAGATAAAAATAAGTAATGGTGCGGATCTATTTTTTCCTCTTTTTGTTAGTCTTCTTCTTCAACCCATTCCCCCGTAATTTTATTTCATTTTCCTTCAAGCTAAACAACACTCTTTACCACTAACAACTAACCATACAACAAATTCAAATCCTATATTTACCAAATTTGTGAAAAATTAACAGATTGAAATGAGTAATAGTGCAAATCTGTTTTTTTTTTTTTCTTTATTGGTTTTCTTCTTCAACCCCTTCTCCCACAATTTTCTTTCATCTTTCTTCAAGGCAAACAATACTCTCCACCACTAACAACTAACCACTAAATAAATCCAAATCTCATTTTTACAAAATTTGTGAAAGATTAACAGATATAAATGAGTAATTATGCAGATTTGCCTTTTCTTCTTTTCTTGGTCTTCTTCTTCAACCTCTTTTCTCACAATTTTCTTTTATTTTCTTTCAAGCTAAATAACACTCCCACCTCCACAACAAATCCACAATCCTAACAACTTTTGATAGTGATGTCATAACTCAATCAACAAGAGTTGATAAAGATAAAGAAATAGCAAATTCTTTGTGAAGGCCTAGGATAAATAGAGATGCAAAGACAGAAAATATGTTTTTATTGGATGAGAGAAGATTAATAGATGAGAGAGGAAAAATGGATGCGTGAAATTTTAATGAATTTTGCAAGTGGTGAAATAATCTTAAAAAATAATAAATAAAGGCTATCAAATTAAAATCAAAGGATTTTTATATAATAAATAAAAATTTAAGGACAATGATAAATTAAAAAAATAAATTCAGAGAAAATAATAAATTAAAAAGTAAGTTCATAAATAATAGCGTAATTTAGCCTTTTCAACACAATATTTATTTGTTTTATTTACTTGGGTTTAACTTGGTCAATAATTAGAGATGGATTGCTTGTGAGTTGGAAGGTTAAGAAATCAATTATTGCCCCTCAATTTTTTTAAATTTAATTTTTTAAAAAAAATTATCTTATATTTAATTAAATTAGTTGCGAACTTGCATTATGTATAAATTTTAGAAATTTTTATAAAAATTTTAAAAAAATAAGAAAAAATGTTATTTTTACTATTGCAAAAATATTTTTTCAAAAATACCACATATACAAAACATATATCAAAAATATATCAAACATATCTTAAATATATCAACAAATGATAAAAGTGAAAAAAAAAATCAACCATAAAAATGAAAAAGATAAAAAAATTATATATTTGTATAATTTTTCCTAAATTTTAATTTATAATTTTATAATATTTTAAGATATATAAATTATTATTATTATTATTTTATTAAATATATATTTTATTTTTTGATAATTTTAACTATTATTATAAATAATATATATATATATATATATGAATTGATTTTATTATATAAGAAAATATTTTTTATAATTTTATTTATTAATATATTATACATATATGGGTCAAATTTCGTTGACTTGGCTTTACCACAAATCAAATTAGAATTATTTTTAAAATTTAAAATATGATATATGGCGAATTTCATCCTTAATAATATTTTGACTCAAAATCTCTCTCTCTCTCTCTCTCTCTCTATATATAAACTCGATTTAAAACTATATAATTTAGTTTAGTGAATATTTAAAATCTAGGCAAAATTATTTTTTAATATTGAAGTGTTAATCAAATCACAAAGTTTTGTGCTCTAATTAATGAATTGTTATCTAAACATATATTTTATAAATATTTAAATTTATATAAAGTTTAATTATGTAATTGAACTTACAAATCATTCAATTAAATATTAAAATATTCAAATTTAACAAAGTTTATTTTAAATTATTTAAATTTGAATTCTATTTAATTAAAATAGAGTAAAATTTAAATAATTTATAAATTAAATTTCAACTATTCACATATAATTTAATTATTTATATTCTGAAATTTCAAATAATATTTAATAAAAAAAGAGTGGTTTAATAAATATATTTTATTAATTTTTATTCGAGATATTTTCAAAATATAAACTTTATTTTATTGATATAAGACGCAGGGATTGACAAATTTTCTAATATAAAATAAGAAAAAAATGGAAAAAATAAAAACAACATTTTTATCTTGCTATAAATATGTCCAAAAGCAGACAAATACCGTGATTGATGGATAATTATATTAATTAAATTAAATTAAATTAAAATTAATAATTTTATAATTATTTTATATAAAAAAATAAATTGAAAATTTAATTTAATTTACGATTTAAGTATTTTTTAAATTTTAAATCAAATCAATATAAAGTTATATATATATTAATTACGATTGATTTTATTTTATGTATATCCATATTTTTTAAACTTTTTATTAATTTAATTTTAAAAAAATAATTTATAAAAATTAATTAAAAATAAATAAAAAAAATAAATTTTAAATATATTAATTAATGAAATAGATAAGTTTAACATTATATATGATATTTTTAAAAAAAAAATTTTATCATTAATATTTTTTTTTTAATTTAAATAATGACAATTTAAAAAAAAATATATTTAATTTGAAATTAATAAATTAAAAATAATTAAATTAAATTAAATTAAATTAAATCGATAATTTAATAATAATAATAATTTAATTTTAAAAATTTTCAAATTAATTTAATTTAATAAAATATTTTAAACCGACCAAACCGTTATAACTTCCACTCCCAGTGACTAATAATAACAAGAAAAAAAAAAAAACCAACGACATCCAGGTTTGTCGTTTAGACTAAGTAAAAGAATCTTTACAGTATATTCCCTCGAAAATAGACAAAAAACTAATTGGTAGAGTAACTTTAAAACACAGCTGGCGTCACTCTTTACGCCAGCAAATTGCACCGACAGCACTATGATTCACAACAAATAGCGATTTAAAATAATCTTTGAAATAAATTTAAATCACATAATTCTATAATCCCACCCACCAGCGAAAGTCACCCTTACCTTCTATAAAAGCCCTAATCCACAACGATCTTGAACTTCTTTCTCGCTTTTCAAATCTTATCAGCTCGTTTCTGCGTTTTTTCCTCTCTCTCTCTCTCCGTTTCGCTCACGTTTCGATTCTTCATAGCTATCAGCTAAGTTCTCTCTCTTCTTCTTTTTTTTTTTTCTGTTCTTTCGCTTTCTATTTCGCTTTCGATCGATTTTTCTGCCCAAGTTTTGGTTTATTGAATCGATTGCTTGTTATTGATCCCGATCTAGATCTAGGGTTCTTGATCTCCTCTTGTTGAGTTTGTTCTTCTTTGTAGATCTTAAATCGCTATATTCCTCTTCGATTTTTTGGAATCGGAGATTAGGTTTTCAAAAAAAGTACCAATGATTTTAGATTTTCTATGAGTTACGCCATCCTCATGCGTCGAGTTCGAATTCTCCACTCCTTTTCGGTTGTGTTTCTTTACTGGTTCTACGTGTTTTCATGAAGTAATTTCTTTGTGATTGAAACCGTCTTGTAAATTTTTATCCCTATTTCCCTAGATTTGATTATTGAAATCCCCAATTCTAACCAAATTTGGTAGATAGCATTGAACATTTATTAACTGTAGATAAGCTAAGATCTATTTCTTCTGAGAAAATTGTTTTTTTTCGGGGGGAAAAAAGTTAATTGGCAATGCAGAGGCAGGCAACAAGCTCAGGATCTGATTCCGATCCGCGTTATTCCAATATGGATGAGAGGAAAAGGAAGAGGATGATATCAAATCGGGAATCAGCCAGGCGGTCTAGGATGAGGAAGCAGAAACAGATGGAGTATCTGATTAATGAAGTGAGCCTCTTACAGAATGAGAATGGTCAGTTGAGTCAGAGTATCAATGTCAACACCCAACGGTTTGTGGAGATGGAACATGCCAACAACGTATTGAGGGCTCAGGCAATGGAATTGACCGAGAGGCTTCGATCCTTGAACTCATTCCTCCAGATAGTGGAGGATGTTAGCGGTTTTGAAGTGGACATTCCTGAGATACCAGATCCCCTGCTGAAACCGTGGCATCTCCCGTGCCCTGTGCAGCCCATCATGGCCTCTGCTGATATGTTTCAGTATTGATCATCTTTCTTGCTGGAAGTGGATGTGTTTGTTTTATTAGGATCTTTACATGGTGTGAAACTTTTGTTGTCTTGGGTTCGTTTGGATGGCGTATTAGGTGTATGTTGGTATTGTCTCTTTGGTTTCTGCATCCAAGTTGGTAATATATTCTGCGAGCAATACAACTTGTCTATCTATCAATGTTTATAATAGTCTTATAATGCATGGCGCATTACAACTTGTCTATCTATCTGTTTCCAATGTGGGAGATTTTGTTTATGGAATGTTGGCATCTCAGTATTGTGTTGGATGTTTATATGAGTTTCTTTCTAATCATTATAATGTGAATGATTTGTGTAATTTATTTGTCATATCTTTCCTGATATGCAAAATATATGTATTGCATGCTATTCGTTTTTTTTTCAAAAATGCTCTTCGTATTTCATGCCTTGCACAGGTTCACTGTATTTCATGGTTGTCTGGGAGTGTGACTGGGTTATGGCCTAGTGTTACTAGGCTATATGCAAATTTTGTACTTCTGTTATAACCCAAAATTCCTGAAATTGTGTGAGTTTGCTGGTATTGCAAATAGGATAGAAAGAACTGTGAGTTTTGGGAAAGTATACAATTAGTATTCAGATCGCTTTCTTGAGGCTCAGAGTAGCTTTGTTGTGATAGATTCATGGTGGTATAGTGTTCTTCCACGCCGCAGAGCGGTACAGCTTCCTCTTTGACGTCAAAATGAAGATAGTTATCGCTTCCCACAGGATGGAAAAATTGTATGTACTGGACTTGGGATATATCAAGGTAGGTGGTATTTCAAAGTAGGTGGAGTAGTTGGTGCGTGCTTTCTTCCCTATCCTTGCCTCCTGAATCCTGAGGAACATGGCTGGAAGATGATTTTTGTGATAAGTACGAAGAAAAATCCTGAATTATATATATATATATAGGCCAAGTTGATATTGTGCATGATCCAAGCAATTGATAATTTGTGGGCACTGAATTAGGGTAATATTATAAAATTGGAAATTTTCCCTCTTTGACCGTCATGGGTGGAAGATGAACAGACGAACGCAGATTACGTAGAGAATATCGATTCTTGCTGTGATTTATCTAGAATGTTTTGGTCTAACAAATGAATTTTTCTCATCTGATAAATTGGGGATTTCTCCTATTTCTATTCTGTCGTTGACGGATGGTCCTTTGATAATTTTTGCAGGGAACTCTCGTAATAAACATGACTGATTAATGAACAGTATTTCCTTTTCTTGTTTTTTTATTAAATAAAATTTCTTATTTACAAGTTTGTATTATTCTCGTTTTCTTATTAAATAAAATTTCTTATTTACAAGTTACTTGCAGCTCAATAAATTCAACAAATACTCAGACCTTGAGATCCAGATTTTGTGCCTTGCCAATTGGGATGTTCCCTCGAACTTCCTTCTGGTTTATTTTCTTTTAACTCCTTCCTTAAATGTGCATGTGGGTTTGGGCCAAGATGCTATTTAAGTTGAAGCCAAACTAGAACTTTAAATTTAGGGGTTAAAAATATTTCAATAATTATTATGTAAAAGTTCTCACTTATAAATTATTATATAAAAAAATATTATAATTCTACATGTTGAAAGTTTACTCTCCTTTTTATATCAAATTGAAAAAAAATTTAAAATAATTTATATATTTTCTTTATAAAATATATATATATATATATATATATATATATATAACTATCAGCATATCATATATATGAATTATCATGTATGTTAAGTTTCATTGACAAAAAAACTTCAATGTTTAAAATATATTAGGACCCAATAAATTCAATAATTAAAATAGCAAATATCACCTAAATAAAAAATAAAATAATAATTAAAATTTACTAATCTTAACTTAATTTCTTTTATAATTTTTGTCTTTTTCTCTTTATTAATTATACTCTCTCTCTTTTTTTTACTTCTCTCAAAAATAAAAAATTATTCAATGAGTAAAAATAAAAGAAAAAAATTAAAAAGTGATATAAAATAGATTTTATTTTTAATTTTGGCGGATTGAAATTTGAAAATTAAAAGATACTGGTTGCAACCTTTTTTTTTTTAATTTAACTAAAATAAAAATTATTAATCAAGATATCTGGTTAAATAATAATAAAAAGTTGTATTATGCATGAACATATTTTATTTTATTTTATTTTATTGACTTTTTCTTCAGGGGCGGTGGCACCTGTCAAGTGCTAAGGTGGTTGCACCCCTGTATGTAAGGACCTTGTTTTGTGCATAATTCAGGTATATTTAATTATATACAACACAGGAAAATTATTTAATGAATGTGCACCTAGTCACCTTCACTCATGTTGACGTGAATGAGAAAATTTTTCCATCGAGGCAAGGAAGAGTCTGAGCATGACCCTCTCTTTTCATTTCACCTCGTTGCCATCCTTAGATAACAGTAGATTAACTAGATTCTTAAATTTTTTTGATTGCTGGTTATTCATTTACACAGTGTTTGGCATTTTATTGTTACCATCAGAAAGTACCTACTTTTGATTTAATTTTTATGAACTTAAAATTTATTTTGAACCATATATTTATATTTGAAACTATTATTAGTTGCTCTTTATTCCTTAAAAAACTTTCTAAAAATATTTAAACTAAATTTTATAAATTAATCAAATTAAATTATCAAAAAAATATTAATTTAAATAATAAAAATATAATTGACTCAAATCAAATTAATTTTTAATTATTACTCTATCAAAAAACTACTAAACTTAAAAGTTTTAAGTGATAATTTATATATTTATCTGAATCAAAATTATAAAATAAAACAATTAAATTATAATAATAAAAACTCTTCGAGTCTTATTAGATATAAAGATATTTTACAAAATCTTATAAATAATTAAAATTTCATATTTTATATTATATAAATAAATATTTATTTTATTTACATAAATTCATATAATTTAATATAATAAAGGGGAACACTTCAAACCAAATCATGCAAGCTAGGAAATACTATACCATGAAAAAAAAAAAAAAAAAGATAAATTAAAAAATATATGTAATAATCATGAGGCTAATTTATCTTCCAAAGTATATGTATCCAATAACACCACCATGATAAATACATCATACAACAATCCATAGTCCAACTTAATTAGTAAACTCAATTTTTTTTTTTTTTAAATTGTAAACATCTAAAACTTGATTAAGCTAAGCATAAAAAAAACCAATTCAATTGTCGTAAGTACGACACTCGTCTGTCCCCGGATTGTCCTTGCAGAAGTCCTCTAAAGGGTCAGAGTCCTTCTTCTTGTCCTTGGCATGGCTAGCAGCAGCACTCAGCTCCTCTACTTCATCCCAAAGAGCCGCGCATTCACCGCTCGCTGGGTCTCCCTCGCAAGCCTCCTCTGCGCTTTTGATGCTCTCCTCCACTTTCTTCGACAATCTATCAGGAGCAGCTCTTACGGGTTGGATATGCATGCCACCCGAACCGAATTTGTATGTCCTTTTCCATGCGTGGTTTAATTTGAAAATGGATTGAGCCTTTGGTGCGTCCGTAGCCTTGGCTACGACTCTTGGGGTTGAGAGGTTAAGACTAGTCAGTGTTGCCATTTTTGCTTCTCTTTTTTTTGGCTTCGGTAATGTCGAGGGAAGTTGACAATGGAGATTGGAGGGAGCTATGTTATTGGGAGATGAAGTGAATTTTAAACACAGAACCCTTATCACGTGATAACCAATTACATGCTTCCACGCTATACTATATTTAGATATTTTCAGAAATATATGCATTGGTGTGTACGGACAAAGAATTGTGTCTTGTTTTGATTGATTTCCATTTAGAATATTCTAGATGGAAAAATAATTTTAGATTTTTTTTTTTTTTTTTTTGTGGAAATTATTGAGGTTTTAGAATTAAGGTTGGATCTATCAAAAAAAATAATCAAGGTTGGACATATAAAGATATCACCAGCCTATTATTCAACCATAATATATGTATGCTAAAAGTAAGGGAATAAACGATGGATTTTCCTTTAAATTTTAAAATATTTATTTCCAACAATTTTTTTTTTATCAACAAGTTGGCTTTATAAATCTAATCATCTACGTTCAAATTAAAAAATTTAAAATAATATTTCAATTATTTGATATTATTTTTTACTCAATAAAAATTGAAGAGTAAATAAAATCTATTAATCAATAAAAATAACTATGAATTTTTTCTTTTTTAATATGTGAATGATGTGTTCTTAGATTTATCTAGAAATAAATTTTAGTCACCATTAATATATAAAATATAAATTTTTTAAAAAGCAAATATTAATGCAGAGTAATTTTCTTAAAGAAAAAAAATATTAATCAACATAAATGATATAATTATCAAAACAAAATTATAACTCATCATAAATTATATATATTATTATTTTATTCATGATGTTTGCCCTAATTAACAATATTCCTCTTTTATTGATATTTAATTATATCAATGAAATAGTCATTTACTTAGAAATTTTAACTTTTCATTGTTGAAAACCCACATAAAAATTAAATTATCTTTCAATTACAACTAAAATTTTTACATTTAACTGTTTTTGAAAAAAAAAAAAAAAAAACTTACAATAGATTTTTGTTAATCTTTTTTATTTCTCTTATGAAATCTTTTTAATCTAAGAATTTTGTTAATCTTAATAAGAGATTGATTGGTTGTAAATCTAAAAAAATTAAACAGAAATATCGAAGGGACATTTTGCTTTTTCTCTTTTTTTTTTTTTCTTTGGGAGATAAAAGAATTTCTCATATATTTTTTGTTTTTTTTCATGCAAAGGCGTATCTACTATTAAGCAAGATGGGACACGTATCCTCTTAAAATTAAATTTTTTTAATATAAAATTATTATTTAGTCCATATAATTTATAAAATTAATAAAATAATTTTTTTATTTTGAAAAATTAATTTTAATTCCTCATAAAATATTAGTTTATCATATATTCTTTTAATTTTTTATTTTTTATCCTTTAATTTTTAAATCTTTTAAGATAAATTACTATTTAATTTATGAAATTTATTAAAATTAATAAAATAATCATTTTATTTTAAAAAATTAATTTTTTAATTTCTAATTAATAGTGTTTCTTATTAAAATTTTTGCTATTTTCTAAATATTAAGAATGCTCCTTCTTAAAAATTTTTGTGTATGTCCACGATTGTATGTTAATTTCAGTATAGTTTCTATGCTAGCTCTGCCCCGGATGGGTTATCACCAATGGTGCTGGATTAATGATGATGACATCAGGGGAAGCTACCAAGTACTTACAAGAGGTAATTTGATGCATTCTCTTATATACTTGAGAATGAGGGGGCCAAATTTCACTTCAAGGGTGCTGGTGCAAACATCCTTCATGCTCAAATTAAATATTTTTAAAATAAATATAATTTTTCATAAAAATAAAATTTTAAAAGTAATCAAAATTTCGGGTGTTATACTACCAATCAAGCTTCTCCTTTAGTGCTTAAGGTACTCGTGAACTCTCTTTAGTTAGCGCATAAGTGATTCAAGAACTCAAACAAAAACTCCTTAGAAGTGCTAGGGTTATTATGTTATTTTAGTCTTAATTTGCTCAAGGCAAAAGTTTACATTTTTAATTTTATATTTCATTTAAAATTTCAAAACATAATAAGTTAATTAAAATTCAGTTACATTCCATTTCATATTCTTCCTTCACCTTCAATCCTTCATTAACCTTCCCTTCCACCATTTAAAAATCTCACATGCAAAGCCTAAAAATTAATTGCAAATTGAGTTCACTCTTGAAATTATAATTTTAAAAAGTGAAAAAAGAAATTTAAATGGTTTTGACATCTAGCTTCTCTAAATCATATTAAGTGCCGCGTTTGCCACAATTTATGGAAAGAAAAAAATAATTTTTTGAGTGAGAAACTGATTTTGGTTCAGTTTATAGTGTTTGGTAAATATCAAAATTAATAAAAATAATTATTTAGATAGCTAAAATTCAATTATTTGGATAAGTTAGAAATTGTAGCTTTCTAATAAAGCTGAATTTTAGATTAAACGCGTAACTAATTTTAAAAAAGTTAATCTTATGAGTTTATAAGCTGTTTTTAAATTGTATTTTACCAAATACAAACATATAATTAATTATTTTTAAAAATATCACTTTTAAAAAAATAATTTTTTTTCATATGAAAAATTATTTTCATAATCTGTGCCAAATTAGATCTAAATATTATTAACAAAAATGCAAAACAGTAATGAAATATGGGCTTTTTAGTTGTGATTGGTCCAATCAGAACTACAAGCTTGTAAAAGCCATAGATTGGAGCTCAAAGGTCAATCAATGACATGATGCTCCTTTATAAAATTTATCATCGCTTTTTTATCCTCATTCTCTCCCCTCTCTCTCCTTCACCCCCTTGACTCTCTCTGAAACTCGCCCGATTTTCTTCTGCTCGTACTCCTGGGCCAGGCTGCCTGAGAACTCACCTTAGAAACTTCGCCACATTAAGCCCAATCATGATCGCTGCTACTTCTAGGCTTGGCGATCTAGAAGATGGTGGCGGTAGTTCCAATGGCTCTGTTACTTCTTCAACTAATACTCCAACTGAAGATGAAGGTGCTGAATTCAGATTTTCTTTGAGAAAATGAAATGATTGTAATCGATTGAACTTGCTTGAAGCTTGTCGATTATTTTTTTTTAACTTGATAGTTTTTAATGTAGCAGGAGAAAATATTAAGGAACTTGAATTATAGTAGCATGTATTTTATTGATTAGGCATTGAATCAAGTATATGCACATAATATTTCCTTTTCCGGATTTAATTTCGTGATATTTGCAATGGTTATGCTTTTCTTAATTCTTAATACTCACAGATCCACTTATCTTGACTTATTATTGCATCTATTTTACAACATTTCTTTCATTTCATAATGTGTAGAAGCATTGGGATGTAAATATCAAGTTCCTCCACCAGAGATTAAAGATATAGTTGATGCTCCACCTCTCCCAGCATTGTCATTTTCTCCACAAAGAGACAAAATACTATTTCTTAAGAGGAGAGCTTTACCTCCACTGGCAGAACTAGCTAGACCAGAGGAAAAGCTGGCTGGTATGCGTATTGATGGAAAATGCAATACCAGGAGTCGAATGTCATTCTACACTGGTATTAGTATTCATCAATTGATGCCCGATGGTACTTTGGGGCCAGAGAAGGAGGTACATGGCTTCCCAGATGGTGCTAAGATAAATTTTGTTACGTGGTCTCTTGACAGTAGGCACTTATCCTTCAGCATCCGAGTGGACGAAGAGGATAACAATAGTAGTAAGCTTAGAGTATGGATTGCTGATGTAGAAACAGGGAAAGCCAGGCCATTGTTTCAGTCACTAGATGTTTACCTAAATGCTGTTTTTGATAATTTTGTTTGGTTGGATAACTCTTCTCTATTAGTTTGCACCATTCCATTGTCTCGCGGAGATCCACCAAAGAAACCTTTGGTTCCCTCTGGCCCAAAGATTCAATCTAATGAGAAGAAAAATGTTGTTCAAGTTCGAAGCTTCCAGGATTTACTGAAAGATGAATATGATGAAGATTTATTTGACTACTATGCCACCTCACAACTTATGTTGGTATCCTTGGATGGGACTGCAAAAGAACTTGGCCCACCAGGTGTATATACATCAATGGACCCTTCCCCAGACAAGAAGTATCTTTTAATTAGTTCTCTTCACAGACCTTACTCTTTTATTGTACCATGGGGTAGATTTCCAAAAAAAGTAGAAATATGGACAACTGATGGGAAGTTTGTGAGGGAACTCTGTGATTTGCCCCTTGCTGAGGACATTCCTATAGCATTCAATAGTGTGCGCAAAGGAATGCGATCAATCAATTGGAGAGCTGACAATCCTTCAATGCTCTACTGGTATATAAATGAATTTTTAACTCTCCTCATAGATGTGCAATCATGAGTAGTGGCAACAATTTGAGTTTAATCATATATTGATTTCTTTATAAATGTTCCTTTAATACTATGTTTGATACTTTTGAGGTTTTAGGGCAGAGACCCAAGATGAGGGTGATGCGAAAGTGGAAGTTTCTCCACGAGATATAATTTATTCACAGCATGCTGAGCCACTTGAAGGTGAACAGCCAGAAATCTTACACAAACTCGGTCTGCGCTATGGGTATGGATATAAGCTCTATGTTTAATTTCTTTTCCCCTAGAAATTGGCTTCAGATAGGTCCTTAAGTGTTCAATGTTCAAATTAATATTTTTTTTTAAAATTATTTTTTGGAGACGAGTCTCTTTGACTTTGTGAATGGCATTCTGATTTTGCCATTGCTAACCTTAAAAAATTTAATAGCTCTCCATAGTAGTCTTAGAGATAGGTCAAAAACTAGCTAGAGCACTGCTGTGTTTGCATTTGTTAATATGCAGATATGAGTAATTTGTTTGCTCATCTTGCCTATGGTGCTTGTTGCGTGCTTAAGTTTTTTTTTCTTTTCGAATTACCAAGAATACTAGGATAGCGCTGTGGGATTCAGGGAATGCATGTACAAATTTGATTGCCATTCCTTGGGCAATCTTTTGATCCTTAAGTTTCTGATCTGTATAATTTCACCAGAATTTATGTATCAAATTTCAAGGAGGATTTGTTGAAGGCATGATCATGGCACATTATATATGTAAATTATCCATATGAATCATGTAATATGCTTGCAGCCAGCTTTTACTTCTGTTTTCAAGATCTGCTCCAAAAATTTAACCTAGAAGTAGAATCTTATCTTGATATGTGTTTTGTTTTGATCTTTGCAGTGGAATTTCTTGGTGTGATGATTCGCTAGCTCTAGTTTATGAATCATGGTATAAGACCAGGCGAACAAGAACCTGGGTAATATCTCCTGGCTCTACAGATGCGAGTCCACGAATACTTTTTGATAGGTCATCGGAAGATGTTTACTCAGACCCTGGCTCCCCTATGATGAGAAGCACTCCTTCTGGAACTTATGTGATTGCAAAGACAAAGAGGGAAAATGATGAAGGCACTTATGTTTTACTGAAAGGAAATGGTGCTACACCTGAAGGGAATATCCCTTTTCTTGATCTGTTTGACATGTGAGTATTCTAGAACCACCTTGCAGTAATGTGTTCTCATCTGGTTCCCGATCCCTATTGATGCCAATGCTCGGAACCAAATTCTTTCAGAAATACAGGCATCAAAGAACGAATTTGGGAGAGTGAGAAGGAAAAATATTATGAGACTGTTGTTGCTCTAATGTCTGATCATAAGGAAGGGGATCTATATCTTGATCAGTTGAAAATATTGACTTCAAAGGAATCAAAAACTGAAAATAAACAATATTATATCCAGAGCTTGCCAGATAAGAAAACATGTCAGATTACAAATTTTCCTCACCCCTACCCGCAGTTGGCATCATTGCAGAAAGAGATGATTAGGTACCAGAGGAAGGATGGAGTTCAGCTAACTGCAACATTATACTTGCTACCA
Organism: Aleurites moluccanus; assembly: GCA_948193065.1. Taxonomy (NCBI): domain Eukaryota; kingdom Viridiplantae; phylum Streptophyta; class Magnoliopsida; order Malpighiales; family Euphorbiaceae; genus Aleurites; species Aleurites moluccanus. The sequence continues at coordinate 45,157 of CANXYC010057131.1, forward strand.
GGCTATGATCCATCGAAAGATGGCCCTCTTCCTTGTCTGATATGGTCTTACCCTGGAGAATTTAAAAGCAAAGATGCTGCAGGTCAAGTTCGTGGTTCTCCTAATAAATTTGCAGACATAGGTCCAACATCAGCACTCCTTTGGCTGGCTAGGAGGCATGAATGCATGTTCTCTTTGTTTCTTTGTATTATCTATTTAATGTTTTAGTGTGTCTTTACACCGTCCAATTGCACTATTACCTTGGTTTGTTCTATATCTTGTAGATTTGCCATTTTATCTGGACCAACAATTCCTATTATTGGTGAAGGTGATGAGGAGGCAAATGACAGGTAATTGGATAATTATGTTGTAGAATTTTGTTACATAACCAAATATTGTTATGCAGCTAGTTCATATCAATGTCTTCATGTAGGTTTTTTTTTTTTTTGGTTATGTTCATGGAATTAGGTTTCCAGTTACACAAAATGCTTGTGTAAACCAAACTCTTTTAGGGTTAAGTAGGAGTGGTTCAAACCATCTGTTACGTGTATATCTCGTGCATACAGGAAAGTGACATATAGTTAATGATATGACATATTAAACAGAACTGTTAAGTTGTGGCATATTTTTTCCCACAAAATACATTTACATTGATTGAGAGGCCATCCCTTCCCTGTTCCTTTAATCATTTTTTTGTTTTCCTTTTCAGCTTATGTAAAGTATTAATAAAGAACTATGCCGTATATAGATAACCCTAGAATTTTGATCTGAATGAAATGCCTTGACTAGGTATGTAGAGCAATTGGTTGCAAGTGCAGAGGCAGCTGTTGAGGAAGTTATCCGGCGTGGAGTATGCTCCTTTATTCTGCTGCATATGACTGTCTTTATGCTAATGGATGAATTTTTGATGGATGCCTTTTGATGTCACACTTGTTAAGGTTGCTCATCCTGGCAAAATTGCTGTTGGAGGACATTCCTATGGTGCATTCATGACTGCAAACCTCTTGGCACATGCCCCTCATCTTTTCTGTTGTGGAATTGCACGCTCCGGGGCCTACAACAGAACACTTACACCTTTTGGTTTTCAGGTAGCGCACTAGTTGAAATGGGTAGATGCTTTGTTTAAAAGGCTTAGTGACTGCTAACAATCGAGAAATGGTTCTTATGTTTTTTCTCTCCTTGTTCATTAGTCTTGTCCTGTGATTTACTTTTGGGCGGTTTAGTAACTTTCACTTTATTGGCATAGAATGAGGACAGAACGCTCTGGGAGGCCACTAGTACCTATGTTGAGATGAGCCCTTTCATGTCAGCAAACAAAATAAAAAAGCCAATATTACTTATCCACGGAGAAGAAGATAATAATCCAGGAACACTAACCATGCAGGTATTCTTTCTTTCCTATTTTCCTTTCCTCCTCCTTTTATTGTTTTTATTTCCCTAAATATTTTCTCGCTCATCAATAACTATAATAAATGAAATAGAGTGATTATTTCATCTTATTGTCACTAACTATTATTTTGTTTTCTAAGTTCTAGTCAAGAGTTTTTATGGTTTGTGCTAGTCATTATCTTTTTGTCATTTTGTTTACCTGCTGCTTATTTTGCATTTGATGTGATGCAGTCGGATCGTTTCTTCAATGCTCTAAAAGGTCATGGTGCACTTTGTCGCCTGGTCATTCTTCCCTTTGAGAGCCATGGGTACGCTGCACGAGAGAGCATCATGCATGTTCTCTGGGAAACAGATAGATGGTTGCAGAAACATTGTGTGTCAAATGTTTCTGATGTAAATCAAGAAGATGTTGCAAGTGGAGGAGTTACAGACTCTGAAATCAAAGCAGTTGCTGCTAGTGGAGGTGTTGGCCCAGAGCTAGCAGATTCTGAGCCAGAAGAATTCTCCTCTATGCCAAGGTCATTACTATGGTAATTTTCTATTCCTGTATGCTTTTCGCTATAGCACTATCTCATGATATCCTATTGGCTCATCCATGATTTTTCCATAATCAAATGAACCAAAACAAAATCAGGTTTATTTCATTTCTGCTGTAATCATTTCCTACTATAGAATCAGTGAGTATGTAAGGAATACAGCTATACAGGCACATGTTTTGAGGTTTGTCTCGGCTCTTTTCTGATTTGATCCTAGATTTTCCTTTGGATTTTATATGTCACTGCCTTGTTTCTGATGCCTAAATATCCTTGTTCGACTTGGATATTTGAAGATGTGACAAGCTGAAGTAACTATAGATGGTGCAAAACAGAGAGGATTGATTTTGGCATAACCTGTTCTGTTTTTTCCTTTTGGGAGTTGGAGGCAGGGAGCCTGTTTAAATTTTTTTGGTGTGAAGGAGGGGGAGGGTGAAGACACTACATATCAATGGGCCACTGGCCCAGCAGCAGGGGACCAAATTTATTTGAAGTTTGCTAAGTAACATGTTGCATTGCCTTGGTGAGTTGAGATGCATGTCTAAAGCACACTAATATTGTGTAGATAATATTACCATTTTACCCTTCAATATGTTAATTTTTTTATGGCCTTCTAAGTTTTGGTTCAATGTCCTTTTCCTTTTATATATTTCCTTTTGCCAAGAAGTGGCCAAAACAAATCACCATTTTTTCCTTGAGAAATGAGGTAGTACCGCTTGGCTCCTTACTGTTCCAACATTAGAAGTAAAGTATGGTCATAAGGTACAAACCTTAAAACTTTTATATGTCTTCTACTGTGTTTTTTGTTTTGTTGGTTATACCTTACCGTTTCAATCTCCTAATCGACTTCTTCATCAAGGACTGTGCCCGCTCTAGTTGGAAATTTTTTTTTCCCTCGCCTGTTTTCTAGTGCAATTTTTTAATCTTCATTATGACTCTGCTGTGTAGATTGAATTGCGGATCTGTAGCTCCGCTGAGGACTAAAACAAACAATGCACCATCAGCTTGCAAAGTAGATGCCGAAACAGAGCAAATGCCCTTTTCCATGGATATGAAGATATGCATCAATTTAACAATTTTTACTCTGAAATCTATCATCAATTGAACGCCAGTGTTAAAAAAATTTATAGGGGTCTCAAGTTTATTGTATTACCCTAGCTGATAAGCAGCATATGTCTCATTTATCCCATGCTTTATCAAGGGAAGATCTGTATTATATTTACATTTTCTCATTGTCTATCTGCTCTGCAATAATATAAGGGGCATTATTGGTGGTTTAATTTTCCTTTTTCCACACTAGTAACCTTGTATCAGTTGCCTTAAAGAGAGTGTTAATTCATTTTAATAGCAAAATGATTCTCTATAGTTGTAATGTTATTGGCATGGTTCACGCTCATTTTACTTGGGTGGCAATGGCATTCACCATCGGAAAGGGGGGTTAACTCTCTTCCTGTCTCTTTACCTTTTCTTTTCAATCCCCAATTATTACTAGATGCTAGGGAATGTTGTATCTCAGTTCGTTGCTATATCGTATTCTTCGAAATGATACAGTAACACTGCTTCAGCATAGTACAGGAAATGAATGAATCAGGAGTTGATTGCAATGTTTGGAACCGAACGAAGAAAGAGATGATTTCATTTTATCTTCAATTGAATTTTATATAAAACTCATTTCCATGAATGAATTGTGTATAATATATATCACAAATTAACTTTCGGTGAAAGAAACACACATTCGCAAATTTATTAAATTTCAGATAAAATAAATGTGCAATTTTCTTAGTAAACTTTAAATATAACAAGTGTAAAACTATAAACAAATCTCATGAAATTTAATATTCCCAGCATGATTAGTTGTATATGTAATAACTGAACTCATTACTCTAATATAAAAATGCGGATTTTATAAAACTGGAGATTAAAAAGAACAGATCAGAGATCATAACCAGTCAGTAATCCCTATCTTAGGTAGATGATTCATGGAATTAACATGAACCTCCATGACTGGTCAAAATGATTTTTCTTTATCGCCAAGAAAAATAATGCTCTCCCAAACTTGCATCTCATGACTATAATAGCAGAGCTTTGTCCATTTGCATGTCTTGTTCTCAAAAGATGCATATACACAAGCATTAATTAAAACAGATAATATACCATGAGAAATTAAGCCATTAAACTTAACACATTGTATGCAAACCAAATATGTTGTGCTCCACAACTTAAAACAAGAAATTTATTCTTCAAATATAAACTAAGTACATGCTCAACTTAAGAGCCAAACAAAGGGAATAAGAAAAGTCAGAATACTGTATAAGCCGTCACTAATAATATCATGTTTGAAGCTCAAAACTTAATTTATTCTTCTACAACCACACTGATCTCACCTTTTTCTAGCATATCATAAAATGGTCTCACTTTTCTCTGCTCATTCCAGTGGTGTATTTTCCAAAGACCACCGGCAGCCAAGCCAAGGGCAATCCCAATACAAATCTCCTTAACAACGGTTGGTCCTTTCAAGGTGCATGAGCAATCCTAACACCAGCCATTTTGCTTCCCTGGTTAAAGCTAATAAATCTACACTGCAATCAACATTTTCTTTTGTTCTTAGCATGCATAAAGGAATAATACCCAAAACATAAAAGTTACCTTCTATTAATTTTTTTTAAAAAATACCATTAGTTGATACAAATCCTAAACAAAATTACAAATTTTAACAATTTATTGTCTTCGATTATTGGGTAATCGACCTTCAAAACCATCAACAGCTCAAGAATAATATCACATCATATCCATATATATAATAAAGATAATGAAGATAACCACTTCATACACTAACAAACAGCAGGGCATAGAGTGAGATATAGAAGATCAAAATTAGGGTTTTCCTGAGAGATTCCGAGAAAGATGCGACTAAGTAGTGAATTTGAGAAATGAAAATGAAGCTTTCTCTTTGCTTGTACAGTTCCAATTATGTTGCGCAATTCTACGATAGGGCCCGTCCAATCACCAATGGGCATGGACGATCAGCATGATAGTAATGGCCTAGTAAATTAGGTTATTGGGCCTTGCCATTTTGATAGTTAAAAGTCAAAACTTCACATTGCCTCTGGCTCACATATACTTTTATTACAAAAGGGATTTCTTTTTTCTTTAAATAACTTTCTTCTTAAATAGACAAATTAATTACTTACAAGATGATTTACCTATAAGTCTGAGAAAAAATAGTAATTGACTTTCTTGATTTTTGAATTACCATATTTGAGTTATTATTAATTTTGAAAGTAATTATTTTTTTTATATTTTTAAGATATTATCATAAATTATATTATTATTATTTTTAATTACTTTTCATGTATAGAAATATTCTTACATTTAAAGAAAAATTAAAAAATAAAGTATTTATATTTTAAAAAATATTTCTTTATATGGAATTTAATATGATAAAAGGGAAATAATAGTTAATAATTTTCATTTTAATAAATTATAAAAAATAATTATTTTTAAAGCTAATAATAAGTAAACGTGTTAATTTCAAAATTAAAAAGGTCAATTATTATGATAATAATAATGTTTGAATAATTTTTTAATATTTAAAAATAATTTTATGGAGATATTTTTAATCATTTTTCAACTATCCAACTCTTTATTTTCACATCGATATATATATATAATTTTTATTTTCACACACACACACACACACACACACACACATATATATATATATATATATATATATCCTTATTTGAAATCTTAATAAGAATAAGAAAAAAACTATAAGTAGTTGAGCAAACAATACTATAATAATTAATTGTATAGTTGTTTTCCAATCTCTATAAATAAAATAGAGATAATTATTATGAATTTTTTATATTTTATTATATTATATTAAAAAAAATTATATTTTAAAAATTATATTAAAAAATTTATATATTTTAATTTCGTTAAATTATAAGATCATTTCATTTATTTTTTTAAACCTTAATAAGAATAAAAAGATAAATTTATAAGTAGTTGAACAAACAATGCTATAATAATTATTTGTATAGTTGTTTTCCAATCTCTATAAATAAAATAGAGATAATTATTATGAAATATTTATATTTTATTGTATTATATTATAAAAATTTATATTTTAAAAATTATATTAAAAAATTTCATATATTTTAATTTTATTAAATTATAAAATCATTCTATTTATTTATTTTATTTCTTTTCCATTCTCAAAAAATAAATTTTTAATTAAAATATTTATTAAAATATCTAAAATAGCCCGATAAAATATCTCACCTTCTTCTTATTCATTTCCCAATAACCAAACCCACCCGTCCATCTTCTTCTTCTTCTTTTATTTCACAATAGTCAAACCCACCCACCCATATTATTCTTCTTCATATCACAATAACCAAACCCATCTTCTTAATTTCATCCAAATAAGTGGTGAATCGTGTTTTTTTTTTTTTTTTTTTTTTTGTCATATTAGTATTACGCAGTGAACCAGCGGCCGCCCCACCCCGACCGGTTTTTTTGATTTATTACCCCATACCAACACAACAACACCCCCCTTTGACCCGGGGCCACACCTA
>CANXYC010057217.1:0-15822 GCA_948193065.1 Aleurites moluccanus
ATTGTTATTGCTATCTATTGTTTCCTAATTAATCCATTGAACCTTACTAAGCCATTATCTTGGCATATGTGAAATATGACTTTCTTGATTATAAATGACCTTTATCACATTGTAACCATATTAGTCATTGGAATCGATTAAACCTCTTTAATTGAATATGAAACTTGATATACTTATTTGTTTATTATTATTTCTTGGAAAGTTCATTGTGAAATCAAATCTTAATATTTGATTCTCCAATGCCATGTTCATTACCTATGATTTTCATTGAAGAGAACCTATTATTGATTATTGGTATTGATGCACCCTACATATGATCAATGACAGACTACTCTCCCGATGGAATAGTAAATCTTACATCGAGCATTGTGCATAATGTTTCATGTGATCCTCAGTTGGTGAGAGGTGGTCCCAGCCATGCGGTCTGATCAATCGTATGACTTTCATGAGACATACTATCAGGATATGTAGCCTCTGTCTACTTATGTGAATTTTGTTATCTGTCATTGCTATATGAGCATTTGGCTCAACATATTGATATATGAGCTATTGGCTCATTATGATGTTATTGGAGCATTTGGTTCACTATGATGTTATTAGAGTATTTGGCTCAACTTACATGATTGATACAAGTTCTATATGATTAATTTTCTTTATGCTCTATTGTTTTATTGAGTACCCTTTTTATGTATATGTTACCCTTACTGAATTCCAATGACTATATCCTTATTTATTTTATCTGTTTATGAGTCATATTCGTTTATATTCAGATTATTCGAGTATTGATGGCCATTTATTCTTTTCATATTTTTAACCTCACCAGGGAGGTGTCTATATGTTATTCACTGGGTATAATCTCACATTTTAGTGGTTTATAATTTTTTTCAGGTTTCAGTAGATAGCTGCGGTCCCAGTCACATTCTTCTTCGGTGCTAGGAACCCCTATAGTTTATGTATATTCCTTTCTATGGTTTATATTTATTTAGTGCTCCATGGTTGAAGATGTTAGTATTGGTAATATGTTATATGTAAATTATAAATAGTTCTAACTCAGTGTAAAAAATACATTATGATATAATTAGTGGATATGAGTATGATTTGAGAAGTAGTGAAGTGTTTTGAATGTTATTTGAATTGTGGTGGATTTGGAGAAAAAATGATGGACGAATAGAAGTGTCATTTCTTCTGCAGGTTGTGTAATTGATATATAGAAGAGCGGGACTTAAGTCCCGGGTTTAAGTATGAATATTCGGGGAAATTATGAAGAAATTTATGTAAAATGTATGCAGTAGGTTCTACGGGTTTAGGAGGCCTTATGCATACCTATACCTTGGGACCGTCGCATTCCCTGAAGAGGGGGATGTGACAAAAGCGTCAGGGTAGGTAACTAATTTCAGGTGCATTAGTCAAGTGCCGATGAATGACATGGAACTAGAAGGCTGTTATAAAATGTCGGGAAATCGTTGGAATTTAGGGGTGCTTCTAAGTGCCGGCAAATTAATGATTTTTACAGCCTATTATTAAATTTGGAGGCACTCCAAAATGCCGAAAAATGAGTAAACAAGAAAAAAATTATAGCAAAATTTTTTATTGCTGAGATATATAAAAAATATAATTTATCAAATTCACTGAAAATCATCACCAAATATACTGAAATCATCATACATAACATTAAACAACGTTAATGTTACAAATTTGAATGTTTATAATTAGTGATTAATAAAATATAACAAAAAATTTAAGAAATACATTAAAATATTCAAATTGAATCACCTGAAATATAAAATGAATTATACAATGAATATATAATTTATGAACAAGTAGAAAAATAAATAAATATCTATAAATATTGTTAACTTTGATTATTTTAAATAAAATATTTAATGCTCATAAAATTTTCATCTTGAGATTTGAAATTAACATATAAAAAATATTTACTATCTTAGATAATGATAAATATATGATAGTAAAAGACCTGAAGGTTGATAGAAGAGTTATTGGGGTTGTCTTTGGTCTCTGAATGTTAGAGATAAGGAACAACCAATATGAATAAAATAAGAAAAAAATTTTTAATCATACTTCTCAAACATTTCTTAGACTATCATTGACTCAATCATCCATGAACAACACATTTCTGAAATATATCCATATATTTACTATAACATTTAAAACATATATTTTCAAATGTAATGTATACCTTGATATTGGGGTTAAGCTAAAACCACATCTTTTTAAAGGTTGCGATGAAATATTAACTTGATAGGCACTAAAACTTGTGGCAGACTAGTAAGAACCAAATAAAACATAACACTTCAAGTCAAGTCATTATTTTTTATTATAATTCCATATATTAAGTAGTACCAAAACCAACATATTCAACAAAAAAGAAATAAATGTTATAATAATTACCGTAAAAAAAAAATTATTGTCCGAGTTATTCATCATATATGCATTTCAATTAAACAACAATTATCACAACTCAATAGTCCAACCTGGACCTCAACATAATTGTTATTCCTTCCTCTTGTGATAATTCATGCACTTACATCATGTAATTCCAACAAGCATATCAATTAATATAATTTTATCATCAAGTGCTAATAAAAGTTTTTACTATAATATAAAATTCATGACCCACTCTTTCGTATTCATGATCCTAACAAAATAACACATACGTTTATAATTTAATTTCTATCAGTTAAATTATCTTATCATAAAAAGAATTTAAATTCATATTACACATTATCACAATTATATAATTTAGAACATAAAACAAATCTTATTTTCAGCAACCAATACTCTGAACACCTGATAGTAATTTGACTATAGCTCTCTAGAAAACTCCAATTTCCAATCCCTTTGTGCTCACTTAAATTGAATCGACTATCTTTCTATCGGTGTAAGACTCATCTTGTGGGTCTCGCTACATAAATTTTCAAAATTCTCAAAACACCCCTATCATGCTGCTGCCTAACAGTCTGAACACCATTCATTAAATCATTCATAACTCTTTATAGAAAAATCATATTAGAGAACATTTTGTTGAATTAGAAACTAGACTCAATGAGCTTTCCATTGATATAAAATACTCATGTGAAAAATTTAAAACTAAATTTCGAAATTTCCTTTCAAAATCAATAAAAGAATCTGACCCTCACCCATCATCTACCAAATAATTACTTTTTTTTTTGTAAGTTTGTAAGTATGAAGTTCATCTGATTAAGTTCTTACCAAATCACATATTAACTCATCTTCCTCGTTATATTCCGAAATTAATTGTATCAATTTAATTTCCCTAAATTTTCCATTAAGATTAAGGAAAAACTTACCCATTACGAATCCATTGCAAAAATTGATCTCAAGAAGACAAGAATGGTTAATTAAAGCTTTAATCAATGTAAATTACTCAAAAATTTCACTGAAAAGAAATGTTTGAATAGAAAATGTAAGTATACATAAAACTTTGAATTAAATAATGATTAGTAAAACTACCCTTACACTTGCAGAACCCAGCAAAACAAAGTCAGCTGGAAAGCATGAAAATGAGATAGATTCGCAGTTGATTAGCATCCAAAACAAGGAAAAACGGTGGTGAAATACGCTAATACTTTGGACGTTCATGATTTGGAGAAATTTTCTAAGGAGATAATCTCATTAAAGCAGAATAGTGACTGAATTGGTTGCTAGTAATGAAGATTCAGAAATTTAGTAAGATTTAAATTGATTTCTTTCTTTCTATTTCTTTCTTTTTCCCCTTCTCTTTTCTCCTCTCTCTCTTTCACGATTGCTCTCTCTCTCCTTTTCCCCCGATTTGTTCTTCCTTTTTCGTTCTTTAATTCTTCTTTTTTTTTTTTTTATTGTTTTCTAGAAATTTCTATAAAATCTCTATCTGTGCATATATAATATAATATAGAAATTAATGAAATATAGTGATCTGGCGGTAAGAAGCTTGCTCTTTTACTCTTCCAAGGCATTGGTTCGAGTCACGACACTTATATATTTTTATTTTAATTAAATAACCAATTATATAATATAAATATAATCTAAGAAAAAAATACCAGAAAATAGAGATAGCTTAGATGGTAAACACGCCAGCCTAATTCCTTTGAAACTCGAGTTTGAGCTACCATAAACTTATGCCTACATATATATATATTTTCCAATTAATCCTTTTTTTTTTACGAAAATTTCTTTAATAATTAAAATAAATAATACAATAATTTATAAGATAATATAAATTAACAAATAATTTTTTTATATTTATTAAATATTCTTTAAAATAATTATATTTCTCAATAATGTACGATTTTTAATAAATTTAAAAATAAGGATGTTACAGAAATAAAAAAAAAAAAAAAAAAAGAAAAACTTGTGTTGATGTTCTTAGTTATAAATTTTTTTTAAAGATTTTTAACTAAGAACATCAACACAAGTTTTTTTATTTTATTTCTGTAATATCCATATTTTTAAATGTGAAAGTGTGTATTCTAAAAATTAAGTGATCTTTAATTAATATTAAAAAATTTTGAATAATTTTTTTTATTGAATTTTAGCGCTTTATAAGAAAGTGCTAACAAAAACATAATTTTACCAGCACTTTCTATTTGAGCACCGGTAAAAATATGTCTTTGCCGGCACAAATAAAAGCGCAGGCAAAGTACTAATTTTTTTGAAAAAATAAGACATTTTCTGGCACTTCCCTAAAATGCTACCGATGAAATATCGGGAAAGGCTAAATCTATTGTAGTGTCGAATTATACTCTTTTTATTTATTTATAATTAACTTCATTCATTTTTTTAAAATTTTAAATAAATATTAGATTAAAAAGGGTGTATATGAAATAAAACCAAATGTATATAATTGTAATAATAATAAAAAATAATATATATATAATTTTGATTCGATTTGATTTTAAACCAAAAAAATATTCAAACCGTAAAAATAAAATCAAATTTTTAATATGCTCTATTTTTCAAATTGAAATCAAACCAAATAGTTATAAAATCATCAGTTTCTATTTGATTTAGTTGATTTAATTCGATTTAACTTCCACCCCCTAAATTTTTTGGGAATATTTGAGGCTGAATGAGTCAAAAGTGTAAACATGAGAAATGTTCCTTTATGTGTTATATTGTTGACTGTAAAATTTCAAGGGAATTGGATAAGTATAACTCAATTGAGATTGAAATTAATCAAACTTGTTCCGATGATTATGGGCAGTAAAGTCTGGGTAAATTTAGAAATTCACCATAAATTTTGTTAATTTCCTTTTGATTTGAATTTTTGGTTATAATGGACATCTGAGTGTCTACTTTAAGTGACAAAAATAAATAAGGAAGTTGGGTGTCTGTAGCTCAATTGCGAGCTGATTCAGTGAGGAGTGGCAAAGAAGGTTTCCAACTAGGCAGAATAAGTAGTGCGAGGTGGCATATGCGAAAAGGAAATTGGCGAGGCGAGTTTGGCAAAGAGGCATTGCCGAGGTGACATATACGAAGAGGAAATAGACGAGGCGAGTTTGGCAAAGAGGCATTGCCGAGGTGGCATATGCGAAGAGGGAATAGGCGAGGCGAGTTTGGCGAAGAGGCATTGCCGAGGTGGCATATGTGAAGTGGATATAGGTGAGGAGAGTTTAGCGAAGAGGCATTGCCGAGGTGGCATATGCAAAGAGGGAATAGGCAAGGCGAGTTTGGCGAAGAGGCATTGCCGAGGTGGCATATGCAAAGAGGGAATAGGAGAGGTGAGTTTGGCGAAGAGGCATTGCCGAGATGGCATATGCGAGATAGAAATAGGCGAGGAGAGATTGACGAGGTGGGTATTGCTGAGGTGGCTTATGCGAGGAGAGATTGGCGAAGAGGCATTGCCGAGATGGCATATGCGAGGTGGAAATAAGTAAGGAGAGATTGGCGAGGTGGCATGCGCTAGGTAGCATATGCGAAGTGGATATGCGAAATGGTAATATGCAAGGTAAGTATGGTGAAGTGGGAAGCTGAGAGACAGTAGTCTATTTAAGACAGATACAGTAGCTATTTTCACGATATTTTTCTTTTTCTCTTTTCTTCATTCATTCTCATTTCTTCTCCTATATTTCTCAAATCTGTCCCGATTGCTTTTAGTTCATTAATACTCGAAATTAATGAATTAAATCATTAAGATAGCGCATTTAAGGCTGTGATCATTATTTTCAAGTCAGATTCTTCAGAATCTCAGTTTTGGGGAAAATAAAGTAATTTTCTCCAAACTTTATTTTCTCTTTAGATTAAGAAATTTTGATAAATATAATGGATCTATATGAGTGTATAGACTCTATTATAAGTATGGAGGACTACTAATTTTGATTAATATTCAAAATATCAGAATTTATGGAACTTGATAAATAGTGACATGAATAGTAAGCAAATTCTTAATTTCAGATTTTTTTAAGAGATTAATTAAATTGATGATAGAAAACAATAATAAAGGTTGTAAGATGATTAAAATTATAGAGAATCATATTATGTATTATGATTTAGGAAACCTTAATTTTGAACATTTGGAGAAATGTCATAGGAAGAGAGGATTCAAGAAAGTAAAGGAGAATTATTGATTGTGCAAGTAACTGAGGATAGATTGTTTTGAGGTAAGTATGAACATTGCATATGCCTATTGTTTCTTTGAGATGACTTGTCCAAGCTTTCCTAATATTCACATATATGATTCACATGTTATATGATATTGTATTTCTGATCTATCAATTGAAATTTCCAAGATATTCTCAAACCAAAATGACCATTTGTTTCATGTGATTACCATGTATATATATTGTCAATGACTTGGTCAATCTTGGATCAATTTCATATGAAACCTATTTATTAACTTGACTGAATTTATGTTATATGTTGATGGTCTTGTGACCAATATGTTTCTTGTGAGATTGCAACCGTATGACCCTATGAATAGAACGCTCTTCCTAATGAGAGTAAATTCATTTGTCCATTGTGCATTCTAAGAACCTAGCTGATAGGGTTTTTATCAGTGTTCCACCTAGAGGGGACTATGAGCTCTAGGTGTATGCCTGGCCAAGTATGCGTTTGCGATAAGGTAGCAAGGACTACCGATGCGCTCTGTTCTGATAGGTAACAAGGCTACTGATGCCTCTGCAGTTCTACCATGTAATTTGATAATGCTATTCGATTGTGAGCAGTTCTATTCTTGTAAGCATAACCATATGACATTTTTCTTACCCATGTTCTTTGGATTGATATATCTTTCTTTTATATTGCATGTTCATATCATACTGAGTTGAAGGCTCACTCCTCTTCTGTGGATTTCAGGTGATAGTATAGCTCATGAGGGAGCAAATATAGAAGACCTAGCTTCTTGAATCATTCCTCTAAGAAGTCTCCATTGTAATTATTTTGATTTATATATTTATTCATTGAATTGTATTATGGTACTGTATGTATTGGGAGTATACTCTAGAGCTCCGTTGTTAGTTATTATGGATGACATTATTTTGATGTATGAACTGTTACATTTTGGGTTGCCTTTGTTCCTTAGTGATGTGGGATGTATCTTTTGATCAGTAAGGAACAAGGGGTAATTATAAAATGATAAATATAAAGATATGAATTATGATTACATGAATAATAGAAATGAATGTTGAATGATATCTATATTTGACATGAATGAGTAATATGAATGAGATTCAGGATATGAGTGTTTTATGGGTTTATGGTGGCCTTAATCCTACCCTTATCCTAGGACCGTCGCACCACTAGAGTCGGGGTGTGACAGTGGTGGTATCAGAGCTATAGGTTTATAATCCTTAAGATAAAAGATAGATAGATATGCATGAGCCCTCGTATAAGTGTTGATTAAGATGACTATGGAGCATAGGATTCATATCACGTCAATGTTGTGTAATCCTTTGGTATAGACCTTCGCTAATCTTGTGTTATGAGTCTAAGTTTGCTTTGTTTCTTTTATTAGCATCGAGATGCTTCCATGTCATGATAGAGGATGAGGTCGAGGTCGTCCTAGGCGAGAATTGCCTTCTGAAGAAGGTTCCGTAGGTGGAAATGGAGGAAATGAGGTTCCTCTTGTGCCACCAGTAGATGTGGCTAATATGGCTCAACAATTGGATCAACTGCAAAGGAATTATGTGATGATAGCTGAGTTCATTACTCAGCAAAGGCAGCAACAGGTACCTCCAGTTCAGGCTCCATAAATCCCTATTCCTCCGGCAGTTCCACCACCTGTTGTATGTCAAGTGAAAGAGGTATCATTTAAGAGGTTTCTAAAGCTTAAGCCCTCAGAGTATAAAGGTGAAGTGGATCCTACAGATTTTCTAGAGGAAATTAAAGAGAAAGTGCAGATTCTATGGATTCCCGATAGAAGGGCTATAGAATTTGTGGAGTATTTGATGAAAGCCGAGGCTAAGGATTGGTTTAAAAGAAGCATTTCTGATATGCTTCGAGGAAAGGAAGATCTTTCTTAGGAGAGATTCAAAGAACTAGTAATGAATGAATTTCTTCCAGAGAGTGTGAGGGAAGCCAAATCAATAGAATTTGAGAGATTGGTTCAGACCCCGGGTATGAGTGTTTCAGAGTATGCCAGGAAGTTCAGCCAGTTAAGCAAATTTGCTCTAGCATTGGTGCCTATTGAAGAAGCACGGATTCAGAGATTTCACAGAGGATTGGTAGCTCCACTATTTAAGCTCCTAGCTGCTCTTGAGTTTGATTCTTACTCTAAGCTGGTGGATAAGGCTAGGATAATTAAGAATAGAGAGATGGAAGCTAGATCCGAAAGAGTTGAAAAGAAGAAATTCAAAGCAGGTAGTTCTTCTAAACCAAAAAGCGGGATGAAGAATATGGGAGTGGCTTATCAGTCAGCTTCTAGGAGTGAGTATAGAGGACCTTCAGAGAGACCGCAGTAGAGTCGGACTACTCCTGGACCCACTTCTCAGATGAGCCATGGATCAGCTAGCCTTGCACCGTCCAGGACTCCTAAATCTTTGTGTCCTACATGTAAAAAATTTCATAATGGCCCTTGTCACTATGCATCAGGAGCATGCTTTAGGTGTGGATAACAAGGTCATTTGCTCAAGAATTGTCCACAGCCACCCTTTGGAGGTAGACCTCAGGCTTGTCAGGCTATAGAGCAGATGAGTAGAGAGAGGAGTATTAATCAACAGCCAGGTGCAGGCAGAGGTATTTTGGGCAGAACTATAGAGGCTGGCAGTGGGTCAGGTCAGCATGTGGCTCAAGCTTCAAGATCAACTCCTATGGGTAGAGGTAAAGGCAGAGGCAGAGGCAGAGTTTTTGCTTTAGCATAGCATGAGGCCCAAGCATCTAACACAGTTGTTACAGGTATCCTTCTGATCCAACCTTTGAATGCTAGAGTGCTGTTTGATTCAAGAGCTACGCATTCCTTTGTGTCATCATGTTTTGCTAAGAAATTACATGTGCCTTGTGAGTTGCTTGAAAATGTGTTGGTTGTTTCTACTCCTTTAGAGGAAGAGATTGAAATCTAGAACTTCTATCCATCATGTGTGGTTAGTATAGGTGGCAAGAACTTGGATGTAGATTTGATCGAATTGCCTGTATTGGAATTTGATGTAATTTTGGATATGGATTGGTTGTCCAAGTGCTATGCTACTATAGACTACAATGGGAAGAAACTAGTCTTTAATCCACCTTTGGGTGGGGAGATTGAGTTTCAAGGGAAAAGGAGTGAAGTACCATACAATGTGATATCTGCCATTGGGGCAAGGAGGTTGTTAAGAAAGGGCTGCCAAGGGTATTTGGCTTATGTCCGGGACACTTGTAAGGAAGTGAGAGACATGGAGCAGATTTCGATAATCAATGAGTTTCCGGATGTATTTCCTGAAGAATTACCAGGGTTACCACCGGATAGAGAGATAGAGTTCGGTATAGAGTTACTACCTGGTACGAGTCTGATTTTTATTCCTCCCTATCGTATGGCACCAGTTGAGTTGAAAGAATTGAAAATCCAGTTGCAGGATTTGCTTGATAAAGGATTCATTAGACTTAGCAGTTCACCATGGGGAGCACCTGTAATTTTTGTGAAGAAAATGATGGTTCTATGAGGTTGTGTATTGACTACAGGCAACTCAACAGGGTTACCATCAAGAAAAAGTATCCTTTTCCAAGAATAGATGATTTATTTGATCAGTTGTAGGGTGCAAGTCATTTCTCCAAAATAGACTTGAGGTCAGATTATCATCAGTTGAGAATTCAGAATGAAGATATATCAAAGACGGCCTTTCGGACCAGATATGGACACTATGAGTTCTTAGTGTTGCCATTTGGATTGACTAATGCACCAGCTGCATTCATGAATTTAATGAATGGGGTGTTCAGACCATTTTTGGACAAGTTTGTCATTGTATTCATCGATGACATCCTTGTATATTCTAAGAGCAAGGAAGAGCATGAAGAACATCTTCGAATTGTATTTCAAACCTTAAGACAACATGAGTTGTTTGCCAAATTCTCCAAGTGTGAGTTTTGGCTGGATAGTGTTTGTTTCCTTGGTCATGTGGTGAGTAAGGAAGGACTTAAAGTTGACCCGAAGAAGGTGGATGCAATCCTTAATTGTCCTAGACCCACAAACATTTCTGAAGTTAGAAGTTTCTTGGGTTTGGCAGGGTATTATAGGAGGTTTGTCGAGACTTTTCAAAGATTGCAGCACCTTTGACCAAGCTTACTCAGAAGAAAGTGAAATTCCAATGGACAAAAGCTTACGAAGGAAGTTTCCACAAGTTGAAGACTTGTCTCACCACAGCACCTGTCTTAGTTTTGCCATCTGGTGAAGGAGGATTTGCAGTGTATTGTGATGCATCGAGAATAGGGCTTGGTGGTGTGCTTATGCATCATGGTAAGGTGATAGCCTATGCTTCAAGAAAGTTGAGAAAGCATGAGGTGAATTACCCTACACATGATTTGGAGATAGTTGCAGTAGTATTTACATTTAAGATCTGGAGACACTACCTGTATGGAGAGAAGTGTGAAATCTTCACAGATCATAAGAGTTTGAAATATATATTTCAGCAAAAAGATCTTAACCTTAGGCAAAGAAGGTGGGTTGAATTGCTTAAGGATTATGACTGTGAAATATTATACCATCCAAGAAAAGCAAATGTAGTGGCGGATGCATTGAGTAGGAAGTTCATAGGGAGTTTATCCCATATCCAAGTTAGTAGGAGATCTCTAGTGAAAGAAGTGTTGAATTTGCATGAGATGGGAATTAGTTTGAATTTGTTAGATTCAGGAGTGCTTTTAGCTCATTTCCAAGTCAAGCCGGTTCTTATTGATAAGATAAGAGAAGCACAAGATAAGAACCCTCAATTGGTAAAGCTAAAGAATAAAGTGGGGACAGAAAGAGCTTCTAGCTTTACTATAATTGATGGTGTGTTGAGACTGGGCAATAGATTATGTGTTCCAGCTGTGAATGGATTGAAGGATGTGATTCTCAAGGAATCTCACCATTCTCACTATAGTGTGCATCCAGGTGCAACAAAGATGTACCATGACATTAAGAGTTCTTACTGGTGAAGTGGAATGAAAATAGATGTTGCAAAATATATAGCTAAATGTCTAACTTGTCAACAAGTCAAGTTTAAGCATTAGAAACCTTCTGGGCTACTTCAAGAGTTGTCATTGCCATAATGGAAATGGGAGAGGGTGACTATGGATTTTGTGGTTGGATTGCCAAGGACTTCAAGAGGCTATGATTCAATATGGGTTATTGTTGATAGATTAACCAAGTCGGCTCATTTCTTGCCGGTCAAGACGACTTATACGGCTTCGCAATATGCGCAGATTTATGTCGATGAGATTGTTAGGCTGCATGGAGTTCCAACTCTGATCATCTCAGATAGAGGTACTCAGTTCACCTCGAGATTTTGGCGAAAATTATAAGAGTGCTTGGGTACACAGCTTGATTTCAACACAGCCTTTCATCCGCAAACAGATGGGCAATTGGAGAGGACCATCCAAACTCTAGAAGACATGTTGAGGATGTGCACTCTAGATTTTGGAGGAAATTGGGATAAGCACTTTCCATTGATAGAGTTTGTTTACAACAACAGCTACCATTATATAATTCAGATGCCTCATTGCAAAGCATTATATGGCAGAAAATGCAAATCTCCTTTGTGTTGGGATGAGGTTGGTGAAAAGCATATCGAGGGACCAGAATTGATAATATATACATAGGAAAAGATTTCACTGATCCGAGAAAGATTAAAGACAGCTTTCAGCCGCCAAAAGAGTTATGCCGATCCAAAGAGAAAAGATCTTCAGTTTTCCATTGGAGATCTAGTATTTTTAAAGATCTCACCAATGAAAGGAGTTTTAAGGTTTGACAAGAGAGACAAGTTATCTCCACGATTTATTGGACCCTTTCAAATTCTGAGCAAGGTTGGAGAGGTTTCATACAAGTTGGCTTTACCGCCTAGCATGGATAATGTACATCCAATATTCCATGTGTCTATGCTTCGAAAATATGTAGTAGACCCTTCTCATGTGCTGTAAGTTCCAGTGGTGGACCTTCAACCAGATTTAACGTATGAAGAGGTTTCAGTTGCCATTGTGGACCGAATGATCAAGATGCTAAGGAATAAAGATATATTAATGGCTAAGGTTCTATGGAGGAATCAAGCTATGGAAAAGTGTACTTGGGAAAGTGAGCAGTCTATGCGAGCCAAATATCCCCATTTATTTCAAGTTTAAGGTAAGTTCTTTAAATTCGAGGATGAATTTACTTAAGGGGGGGAAGAATGTAATACCTGTCATTTTTTTTTTTTTATGTTGTTGAATTGATTGTGGATAATTTAATGTTTTGAGAAATTCAGAATCTGTATTCAGGAAGTATTTTGTAAGGCAGATTTCATGATTTTAAAGGAATAATTTGAAAAAGGTAAAACATAAAAGTTGTAGATTTATATCTTATCTTTAGGTTTGTAATAGGGTTTTATGAAATTTTGTGTGAGTGAGGAGATATGCCTCCTCGACCAGAACCTGTCTGGTTCACGATTTTATGCAAGAAATCTGAGAATTTTTATTTTTCTGGGAATGTTTAAGGCTGAATGATCCAAAAGTGTAAACATGAGAAATGTTCCTTTATGTGTTATATTGTTGACTGTAAACTTTCAAGGGAATTGGATAAGCATAGCTCAGTTGAGATTGAAATTAATCAGACCTGTCCGGATGATTTTGGGCAGTAAAGTCTGGGTGAATTTAGAAATTCACCATAAATTTTATTGATTTCCTTTTGATTTAAATTTTTGGTTATGATGGATATCTGAGTGTCTAATTTAAGTGACAAAAAGAATTAAGGAAGTTGCGTGTTTGTAGCTCAATTGCGAGCTGGTTCAGTGAGGAGTGACAAAGAAGGTTTCCAGCTCGGCAGAATAAGTAGTGCGAGGTGATTTCTCGATTTCAATAATGGTTAGAGACTGATCAAGCTGGAGGGGTAGACTTGGAATTGTGGGTCTGTGTGTCTAAGTTAACTGGGAAAAAGAATCAGGATGTTTGGCCCTCTTTATCTCGCTCGCGAGCCATTTCAGTGCAAAATGGCAAGATGGCTAGCGAGACAGGATTCTAACTCGCCAAAATAGGCAAAGAAGATATGCGAAGAGGGAATAAGTGAGGCGAGTTTGGTGAAGAGGCATTGCCGAGGTGGCATATATGAAGAGGGAATAGGCAAGGCAAGTTTGGCAAGAGGCATTGCCAAGGTGGCATATGCGAAAAGGGAATAGGCGAGGCGAGTTTGGCGAAGAGGCATTACCAAGGTGGCATATGCGAAGAAGAAATAAGCGATGTGAGTTTGGCAAAGAGGCATTGCCGAGGTGGCATATGCGAAGAAAGAATAGGCGAGGAGAGATTGGCGAGGCGGCATATGCGAGGCGACATATGCGAAGTGGACATGCGAAATGGAAATATGCGAAGTAAGTATAGCGAAGTGGGAAGCTGAGAGGTAGTAGTCTATTTAAGAGGAGAGGCAGTAGCTATTTTCACGATATTTTCTTTTTCTCTTTTCTTCGTTCATTCTCATTTCTTCTCCTATATTTCTCAAATCTGTTCCATTTGTTTTTAGTGCATTAATGCTTAAAATTAATGCATTGGATCATTAAATTAGCGTATTTAAGGCTTTAATCATTATTCTCCAATCATATTCTTCAGAAATTCAGTTTTTGGGAAAAATAAGGTAATTTTCTCCAAACTTTATTTTCTCTTTAGATGAATAATTTTTTTTTAATAAATGGAATAGATCTATATGAGTATATAGACTCTATTATAAGTATGTAAGACTATAAATTTTGATTAATATTCAAGATATCAGAATTTATGGAACTAGATGAATAGTAACATGAATAGTAAGCAAATTCTTAAACTTCAGATTTTCTTAAGAGATTAATTAAATTGGTGATAGGAAACAATAACAAAGGCTGTAAGATGATTAAAATTAGAGAGAATCATATTATATTATGATTGAGGAAACCCTAATTTTGAGCATTTGGGGAAATGTCATAGGAAAAGAGGATTCAAGAAAGTACAAGAGAATTATTGATTGTGCAAGTAACTGAGGATAGATTGTTTTGAGGTAAGTATGAACATTGCATATTCCTATTGTTTCTTTGAGATGACTTGTCCAAGCTTTCCTAATATTCACATATATGATTCACATGTTATATGATATTGTATTTCTAATCTATCAATTGAAATTTCCAAGATATTCTCAAACCAAAATGACCATTTGTTTCATGTGATTACCATGTATATATATTGTCAATGACTTGGTCAATCTTTCCTTGGATCAATTTCATTTGAAACCTATTTATTAACTTGACTGAATTTATGTTATATGTTGATGGTCTTGTGACCAATATGTTTCTTGTGAGATTACAACCGTATGACCCTATGAATAGAACGCTCTTCCTAATGAGAGTAAATTCATTGGTCCATTGTGCATTCTGAGAACCTAGCTGATAGGGTTTTTATCAGTGTTCCACCTAGAGGGGACTATGAGCTCTAGGCGTATGCCTGGCCAAGTATGCGTTTGCGATAAGGTAGCAAGGACTACCGATGCGCTCTGTTCTGATAGGTAACAAGGCTACTGATGCCTCTGCAGTTCTACCATGTAATTTGATAGTGCTATTCGATTGTGAGCAGTTCTGTTCTTGTAAGCATAACCATATGACATTTTTCTTACCCATGTTCTTTGGATTGATATATTTTTCTTTTATATTGTATGTTCATATCTTACTGAGTTGAAGGCTCACTCCTCTTCTGTGGATTTTAGGTGATAGTATAGCTCATGAGGGAGCAAATATAGAAGACCTAGCTTCTTGAATCATTCCTCTAAGAAGTCTCCATTGTAATTATTTTGATTTATATATTTATTCATTGAATTGTATTATGGTACTGTATGTATTAGGAGTATACTCTAGAGCTCCGTAGTTAGTTACTGAGGATGACATTATTTTGATGTATGAATTGTTACATTTTGGGTTGCCTTTGTTCCTTAGTGATGTGGGATGTATCTTTTTATCAGTAAGGAACAAGGGGTAATTATAAAATGATAAATATAAAGATATGAATTATGATTACATGAATAATAGAAATGAATGTTGAATGATATCTATATTTGACATGAATGAGTAATATAAATGAGATCCAGGATATGAGTGTTCTACGGGTTTATGGTGGCCTTAAGCCTACCCTTGCCCTAGGACCGTCGCACTACTGGAGTCAGGGTGTGACAATTTGCCTAATCAATAGTGTCAAAAGAAAAGGAAAAACTATATTGGAATATAT